>JASPKP010000047.1:77500-110000 GCA_030674155.1 Stramonita haemastoma | reverse complement strand
CAAGGATGCTGCCCTTCCTGCACACACAGTCCAAGGTGCTGGCTTCAGCCCAGGAAAGAAAGGCACTGACACTGTACAACACTAACTGACACTGTGCAACACTCACTGACACTGCACAACACTCACTGACACTGCGCAACACTCACTGACACTGCACAACACTCACTGACACTGCACAACACTCACTGACACTGTGCAACACTCACTGACACTGTGCAACACTCACTGACACTGTGCAACACTCACTGACACTGCACAACACTCACTGACACTGTACAACACTCATTGACACTGCACAACACACTTACTGACACTGCACAACACTCACTGACACTGCGCAACACTCACTGACACTGTGCAACACTCACTGACACTGTGCAACACGCACTGACACTGTGCAACACTCACTGACACTGTGCAACACCACCACACACACCATTTCCCTCAAGGAAAAAACATTCTGACAAAAACAGAGAAGGGGGGGAGGGGGGGGGGGGGGGGTTCAGACAAAAAGTCAGAAAACCTGAACAGCACTTGTGGCAGTCATTAAAGTGCAAGTGATCATTTTTGACAGCCTCTGTTCAAAATGCACTACACCATTGGTCACATATGTGATGCAATAAGATACAACCATCTTTATATCCTTTTTCATGTTTTTGAACTTCATAGCATAATCAATCAATAAGCTCTTTCTGTATCTCTCTCTCTCTTGATTGGATGTTGTTGTTATTGTTGGTCTCCTCTATACCAGACAGTTAAAGGCAGCCTCCTTTTCTCTCTTTCACACACAACACACCCCCGTGGGACTCCCGGGGAATGCTTGCAAAGCGAGCATAACAAGAATAGGGTCCCTGCCCGCCAGCCAGGCATGTCGTAAGAGGCGACTAAGGTGGCACCACTCCCCCAGGTTTCTGTTTGACCATGCTAACAACAAGCCTTTCTGTATCCTCTCTCTCTTGAATGGAAATCTGTATTTTCTACCTCTAGCGACAGCTTAAAGGCAAGCCTCACTTATTCCTCAAATCTCTTGACACAAACAAACATACAAACACGAAACCACACAACCACAAACAACAGCACCACCATACACCAGAACACATAACAACAACACAACACACACACACAACACACAACACAATACACACACACACACACAACACACACACACACACACAACACACACACACAACACACACACACAACACACACACACAACACACACAACACACACACACACACACACACCACACACACACACACACACACACACACACACACACCCCGAGTTCACCCACCTGTGACTGTGCTGGTGACGCCTCCACCTCCATTGGCACAATGGAGGAGACCTCCTGGGCTGCTGCCCAGATCCGCTGCTTCTCCCTGCCCGGTGGGGGGGTGTGTTTGGTTTTAGGGGTGGAGACCGCCACCGGCACAGGGGAAGCAGCGACAACGGGGACCTGGGCAGCAGGGACGGAGGACTGGGCACCAGCCTGTGCCTGCACACACACAGTACATACACAGGTCACTATGTCAGTACACAGGTCACTATGTCAGTACACAGGTCACTATGTCAGTACACAGGTCACTATGTCAGTACAGAGGTCACTATGTCAGTGCAGAGGTCACTATGTCAGTACAGAGGTCACTATGTCAGTACGTATGTCACAGGGGCTGCAGTGTCTGTGCCTGCACACAGTACATACAGAGGTCAGTCAGTATGTCAGTACATATGTCAGTATGTCACAGGGGCAGCAGTGTCTGTGCCTACACACACACAGTACATACACAGGTCACTATGTCAGTACACAGGTCACTATGTCAGTACAGAGGTCACTATGTCAGTACACAGGTCACTATGTCAGTACACAGGTCACTATGTCAGTACGTATGTCACAGGGGCAGCAGTGTCTGTGCCTGCACACAGTACATACAGAGGTTACTATGTCAGTACGTATGTCAGTATGTCACAGGGGCTGCAGTGTCTGTGCTTGCACACAGTACATACAGAGGTCACTATGTCAGTATGTCAGTACGTATGTCAGTATGTCACAGGGGCTGCAGTGTCTGTGCCTGCACACAGTACATACAGAGGTCAACTATGTCAGTACATATGTCAGTATGTCACAGGGGCTGCAGTGTCTGTGCCTGCACACAGTACATACAGAGGTCACTATCTCAGTATGTCAAAGGGGCTGCAGTGCAGTCATTCATCCATCAAAAGCAAAGACACAGTAGAACAACACTGACAGCTGCTTGCCTGCCTGCCTGCCCGCCTGCCTGCCTACCTGCCTGTCTACCTGACAGCTCCTGCCTGTCTGCCTGCCTGCCTGTCTTCCTGCCACCTGCCTGTCTACTGACAGCCTGCCTGTCTACCTGCCTGCCTGTCTACCTGCCTGTCTGTCTACCTGCCTGCCTGTCTACCTGCTGCCTGCCTGTTTACACACAGCAGGCTACATACAGACTATGGACTGGGACTGAACACACATCCATAGGCAGTGGATTCAAACCTGCCCACTTTCTGACACCAAGTCAATCCGCATTGAAAGAGGTGCATGCTCACACACACACACAAATGCATACATACACACACATGCATGCCTAACGGAATAGTAGCCTGGTGGCTACAGCTTTGCACACTGTACTCAGCTGACATGGGTTTGAATCCTGTGCAAGGGGATATTTTTAGTTCATTAACATCAATGTCCCCTCCCCCCCCCCCTTTGCAAAGTCCTTCGGATGAGACCAAGGTCCATGTGTAAACACACCCAGAACATCTTACGCCAACAAAATATGTTCTGCTTTTCAGAAAAGTAGGCCGTTGTGTGTGTCGGTGGGAATGAATGACAAAATCTACAAAACCATATGAACACAGCAACTGGATGTTTAAAAAGCAAATGAGTGTTTGCTCAATTATCCTTGAAATAAAAGAATATATTTTTAAAAAAATAATAAATGCACACATGCTCACACATTGCATACACATGTATGTAACACACACATACACAATCACACACACACATTCAAAAAAAAAATACACACACACATAAACATACATACAAAATCTGCAAAACCACATACACACAGAGACTGGATGTAAACAAGCAAGTTATCCATTATCCACAAAATAAAATTAAAAAAAAAGAAAAGTAAATTGAAAAAATGAACAAAAGCACACATGCTCACAGATTGCATGCACATACACACATATGCATACACACACATGCATCCATTCACACACACACACACATACACACACACACACACACATGCGCACACACACACACAACACAGACACACACAACACACACACACACACACACATACCCCCCCCCCCACACACACACCACACACAACACTCACACATACACACAACACCCACCCACACACAGTCCACACACACACACACTCACACACCCACACATCTCACCCCCCCCCCCCCCACACACACACCCCTCCACACCCCCACTGACCTGGCTCTGAGAGGCACTGGTAAATCCCGGGGTCTCCTCCACCCGGGTGATGCCAGAGTGCCAGATGCCTGAGGGCACAGTGGCACTGGTCCACAGCCTTTGCTGCTGCTGCCCCGGGGGGGGCGAGTGCCTCACCCTGGGGGTGGAGGTGCCCACAGGCTGTGGGGACTGGGCCAGGCTGCCCGCTGCTGCTGCTGCTGAGGAGGAGGAGGAGGCTGAAAATGAAACTGAACACATAACTAAGGGCACTGATGTGTCCGGCCGTGATGGGCCTGCCACAGGGGAGCGAGGCAGTAAAGGCGCCCGCCCAGTTACACTGCTGCTACCACTACCACTACTGCTACATGGCCACTGTGCATGCTGTTTTGATGAGTCAGTGGTCATGCTTGTCTGTGAGCATGTGGCATTGTCTCGGGGAACCGACTGGGAAAGCCGGAAGACTTCAGGGAAGCCGACACTGCTGCCGCTCCCCTGAGTCCCCCCGACCTCCCCAGCCGATTCCACCGCTGTCCTGAATTGTGTGGTGTCTGCCGTATGGAATGTGGTGGACATGTGTGTGATGTTGGCCAAGCGCTACGGCCAGTCATAAGGGACCGGCCATCCGTTAAGGAGACCCTAGGCCTCACCACAAACACCCTGTCACTTGGGGACAAACAGTTCTCACACAACACTCGCCCGTCTCCCTCCGGTCCTTGCTGCTGCTCCCACAGCTGGGAGGCCTGAGCGGCCAGCTCTGCTCAAGGAGGGCCACCTCCATATCGGAGCAAGAGCGGCTCCGCCTCCGCCGGAAGGTCAAAGATCCTGCACAACACATAGAGATCTCTATATATAGGACGCTCCACCATGAAATGAGTCGCTTAGCACATAGTCCACTTTTCCGCTAGGAGCCATTAAAGGCAGGTGGGGGTGAGGTTCTCGATTTTGATATTCTGATGGATTATAAAACTATAGCACTTTTTCTACCTTGTAGTGAAATATCAAGGCATAATTTTGTTTCCTTTTTTTGTCTTTAAATGTGCTTTGAAAATAGCAAAGCCCTCATTCTGACCACCTATTATGATGCTTAACCTGTCAATTTCTCATTTTGACATTTCCTGCAGTCTTTCATTTCAATTTGTGATAACTTTTGATAGAATTGTCCGATTTTCAGTCTGGTTTTTTTTTTGTATTGTATAGCCATTTTATTGCAGATTAACAACATGTTAATAACTAAACATTGACCTCTGGTGCAATGCGACTCCTTATGTGGTGGAGTGTCACATATATAACCTTTACATGAAGGCAGTAGATCCTGCAGAACACAACACATATAGATATATATGTATATAAACTTTACAGCTATGTGTGTGTTACATGAAGGCAGTAGATCCTGCAGAACACAACACACACACACATTATCTATATATATATATATATATATATTATATATAATATATAATATATATATATATATATTATATGATCTTGGGGAACATGTGACTGTTACTGGTTGAAAATAAAAGAATTTCGTAAAAATTGTGGCTCCAGAAACTTTAAAAAAACAACAACAAAAACTCCAACACTAGTGGCTCGTGAGAAGTACAACTTTTTTCTCAGTTTTTCACTAACAGAGTCAAAAATAAAATTGGAACTAACTATAATCCGCTTTCAGCGGCTGTTTTTTCGTCAGCTTGTATGCTTGTTTGTGTGTTCACATGTTATTGCAGCACTGTTTGATCATGTTCATTTATTTTGCATGCATGTTTGATTTTAGTTTACTTCATCCTGATGATTCTGAACCGTTTGTAAGTAGTCATATTGCTTTTTATATAATTGAATAACCACAGTAGCCAACAACAATCACATCATCATCACCATCAGCATTTAACAACAAGTCACACAAGAGTCAGATAAAGAAATATGTATTTTTATTCACAACTACACAAGCACAAAAGTTTCAAGCAAATGTGTCTTTATTTCAATTTTTTAATGAATCTTTACAGTTAGTGGGTGTGCAACTGATGCACACTGCTGCAAATACTTGGTATGCAGTGGTGAGTAAGAGAAATGGAACATGGTAGTAGGAGAGTTAAATTAATACAGGAGTTTAGAAGTACAGCTCCGAATGCAGAGTTGACTGTAAGATACCACAGTAGACGCGTTTCAGGAGCAAAACACACACACACACACACACACACACACACACACACACACACACACACCACACCACTCTCTCTCTCTCTCTCTCTCTCTCTCTCTCTCTCTCTCTCTCTCTCTCTCTCTCTCTCTCGTATTCTTTTAAGAAGAATACTGACTACATGTGTAAGTTGTGTAAGGTAGTGGAAGATGAAGAACATTTTATAAGAAATTGTATTCTGTATGAAAATCTAAGGCATAAGTACTTGGTCCCAATCGATCAGCCATACGTAAATGTGTTGAAATATGGCTCTGTATTTACCATTCGTAAGCTAAGTTTATATCTTTTCAATGCCTTAAAAATAAGGCAGGATTTTGTTGAAAACTTGGAGACTTGACAAACAAATAACATCATTTAAAAGAGGTCAGTTTAATCTAAAAGGACACATGTTCACACTTGATATGTTTTAGCAGTTGCCACATATGTCATGAGGATTTATTTATTTTTGCATTATTTGCTTTGCTTTGCTATGCTTTGTTTACCCCATTCTTGGGGCTGGTGGCCTGAAGAATAAATCTTGTTCATTGTTCTCTCTCTCGTATGCATGCACGCCCACTCACACACACACACACACACACACAACACACACACACACACACACACACACCACACTCACACATTTTTATCAAAATCATCTAAAAGTGTTTACAGATGGTTCTGTTTATGACTTAAATGCAGGATCAGGTTTCGTTATTCCTGCTCTGAAGATACAAAAATCATTCTGTTTAGGGAAGGGTTTCTCCATATTCAGCGCCGAGCTCTATGCCATACTTATGGCTCTGATTACTATAAATAATAGTAATTTTGCATTTTCTCACATCGCTTTTTGTGTTGACTCGAAGTCTGTACTGTATAGCTTACAAGATTGGAGCTCAAAAGTAAGGACAGATTTATTATTTAAAATAAAATATTTGATACATTGTATCATGACAAAAGGTATAGGAATAAATTTTTGCTGGATTCCTTCACACTGCGGAATATACTGGAATGAAATAGCAGATAATCTTGCAAAAAAAGGTTCAAAAAGAGATTGCCCAGTTCATAACTTAAAAAATGATTGTCGTGAAATTAATTCTTTATTGGAAAATCATATACATAAGTTTAACTTCCATGGGAAATTTGAAATACTAGGCTATCCAAGACATATTTCTAACATCATTTATAAGTTGCGATTAAATTCCTGGAAGACCAAATATTCTCGAAATGTAACTTGCTCCGGTTCTGAACCACTATCTTGTGAACATATTATTTTTCAATGTTCAGTTCTAAATTCAGTTTACAAAGAAAATGGCATTGAAATTGCAAGGGAACCATTGAATGTAGTTTCACGAAAACCGTTGATTTTTGATGTTGCTAGGATTATTTCCAAGTCTTCTGTAAATATTTTATGGTAGGGTTTTGTTTGTTTGTTTTTTGTTTTCTTCTTTGTTTGTTTAGTCTAATATCACCAAGTGTGAATAGACTTTAAATTAAACTACAACAACAACAACAACAACACACACACGTGCACACACACACACACACACACACACATTCACCACACACACCGTGCACACACATTCACACACGTGCACACACACACATACACAAACACACACACATTCACACACACACATATTCATACGCATTATAAGTGACAAAACACAAACTTTTAGTCACACACAAGTATCTTTTTTTTTTTTTTTAATTTTTTAATTTTCAAATAATGTACACAACCCAGTATAATGTAAGCATCAATCCACAAATGATTCATATCAAAGTTTGTGAAGAAAAAAAATTAAGAAGGATAAGATTGCAAACTGATACACAACCTACTAGCATATGTTTTAGATAGCGTATGAACTTGAATGGTCATACATACATATACATAGTATCATGTAACAATAGCATGACATACATAAACAATAACTAACCCAAGCAATATATAGAACCTATTTGTAAAGCATACATATGCCTAACAATATACCTAACCTCCAAAGTGCAGAAACATGGAACCATAACATTGTAGGTTCAGAGAGACATAAACGCCAACAAAACAACAAAAACAAGGCAAAAAAAACAAACAAACAACAAAACCACCAAACAACAAACAACAACAAACAAACAACAACAACAAAACAAAAACAAAACATAAACAAAAAACAACAAACAAACAACCACACACACACCACCGCGATTAAACTGCTCAGCTGAATAAACAGATTTTACCTTTCAGACCGACTCATCCAGCAGTAATACAGTTTGCTCTAATCTAACAGAGGTAGATATGTACACCATTGTGCAGCGAAACTAAAAAAAAGACATTTCCATAGATGCAACACATTTTTCAACCTCATATCTTGATTTTAGTTGTCGCGTAAATATTTCAAACGAAGGCCAATTCTTTTGGCATCTGCATTTATATATGTGAAATTTGGCGAGCAGCAGTATTACATCAAAAATCTTGTCAGATTTAAAGTTGCTACTGCATCCAAAAAGAACAATGCTCTCGTTGAGCAGCAGATTCACAGCGTTACATTTTCTATTAATATTATTTTGGAATTCTTGTCAGAATTCGTTTACAATAGGACAGTACCAAAAAATATGTTGAATACTTTCTTTTTCCATATGACAAAAGGAACAATTAATTGATTCTTCAATACCCATGCTTTGTAAAATGACATTTGTTGCTATTATTCTGTGTACAATTCTGATCTGAAACCACTTTAGTCTTACATCTTGAATTTGCCTAATTTTTTCTAAATACTTGTGACCATACAACATTTTGATGCAATCTTTCCTTCCACTTCATACTATAAGCTGGGTCAGTAGTGTTTTTAGTCAGTAATTCATAGTACAGCATCGCTCCCCTTGGCACAGAGCAGATTACTGTCATTAATTTGTTCCTTTCATTTTCATCAGAGCACATAATTTCTAATCCCAGTTCCCTTGAATATTTTTTCAGTGCGCAAACGCAGCCAGTATATGTAACAAAATCTGATATAGTTCCATACTTTGTAACAAAACATTGAAAACTAAGCAAGTTACCAGCATCATCAATTAGATGTCTAACACATGTAATATTCTTGTCAATCCAGTTTTTGTTATAGAAAGTTTTACTACCAATTTTCAAATTGGGGTTATAAAACAAAGGCTCAGAACACAGCTCTTCTGTGGTTTCCACTTTAACAGCACTGCCTAATTCCCTGTATGCTTTAAATACATCTTTCCAAAATTTGTTTAATCTGTTGCTGCCGGGCAAATCGGATCCCAATTTGTCAATAATTTCGGCTTTAGGATAAAGTGAGCACAGTATCTGTTTCCAGCTGTGATCGCTGCTATTCACTTTACGGATCCAGGTTAATTTTAGCGCGTTAATATGTTGTCGTACATTTGGTATTCCAATCCCACCATGTGTTATGCTTCTTACTGACGTTTTTCTATTGATTCTATCTTTTTTCTTACCCCATACAAACTTAAAAACAAATTTTTGAAGTTCATTAATTAACAGATCTGGGGGGTTTGGCAACAAAATCCATAAATGAATTATTTTTGATAAAACAAGTGATTTTAGAACTGCTACCCTGCCGAGCGGAGTTATTTGTCTTTTTAGCCAAGTCCTATATAATGCCCTAATTTCTGAAAACTTTTCTTCCATGTTTATTATCTCACACTTCTCCAGATCGTTTGTAAACCATATACCTAATATCTTAAATTTTGAAGGGTTCCACTGAACACTGAGATGTGGCATAAATTTAACTGGCGAATTCCGTTTACTTCCTAACCATATGGCATTTGTTTTCTCAGCATTTAACTTTAGTCCAGACACTTTACCAAACTTTTCAATAACACCAAGACATTCCTCAGATGACTTTTTATCCCCTTCTAGCAATATATTTGTATCGTCTGCATATTGTGATATCTTATTTTCTGTGTTGTTTATCTTAATTCCTTTAACATTCTTATTCTGTCTTATCATATTAGCTAGAATTTCTACACAGATAACAAAAAGATAAGGAGATATGGGGTCACCCTGACGACATCCTCTCTCAATCGGGAACCAGCTAGCCAAACCACCATTTACTGAGACAGACGACTTTATCTGAGTATAAAAAGTGCGAACCCACTGGCAGAAGCTTGGGCCAAAGCCAAGGGCATGTAGTACCCTAAACAAAAAGTCTAAATCCACAGTGTCAAACGCTTTCTCAAAATCCAGGCATAAAAGTAAACCTGGTTTCTTTGACACAAGTAGATAATCAATTAAGTCATATATAAGACGAATATTGTCTCCCAAATACCTGTTTGCTATAAAACCAGTCTGGTCGTTATTAATAATAGATGGGAGTACTTGCTTTAGTCTATTTGCTAAACATGTAGAGCCAATTTTGTACACAACGTTCAAAAGTGAAATAGGTCTCCAATTTTTCAATAGGTCTTTTGGTTTATCGGGCTTAGGTATGCATATGATAACACCCTCCTTTTGTGTTGATGATAACTCCCCCTTATCAAAACCCTCATTAAGTGAACGTACCACAAATGGACCAAGTTGTAACCAGAAAAATTTTTAAAACTCGGCCGTAAAACCATCACTCCCGGGGCTTTTGTTGTTACTCATATGCTTTAAAGCAATGCCCGCTTCGTCTAAAGTTACTTTTCCTTCCAAGGATGTTCTTTCTTCCTCCGTTATTTTGGGTAGCTCATCAACCAAGTCAATAATTGAGCAATCGTCTACATTTCGTTTAGAATATAACGTTTCATAAAAAGAGTTAACTTCTCGAATAATTTCACTATTCTCAGTTAGAAATGAACCGTCATTTAATGTTAGTTTCTGTATATGCTTATTTACATAGTTTCTTTTTTCGAGTCCACAAAAATACTTAGTGATTTTTTCGCCATAAGCTACCCATCTAGCCCTAGAACGCAACAATACACCTTCCATCTTTTTTTCTCGTAGAGTCACTAGATCTTGCCTACAGGTTTCCAATTCAAGTTTTTCTTGTTCAGACAATACTACCGCTTTTTCCAATGAATGTATTCTATCTTCAAGTTCTTTTTGTTTTTCTTTATCTTCTCTTTTTTTCATTGATGCATATGAAATGGTTTTAGCTTTATTTTCATTAACAGTGTGTCCAGAAATAACTGATCAGAAATAACAAACTGTATTTCTGACTTTGGAACTTGATCTAGGTCACAGCGACTGTATGGCAATGCTGCGTATTCTTCAGTAACGGTATCAATCACCTGTTTTACTTCGTTTACAAAGTTTCTATCTCTTAAGAGTGAACAATTAAATTTCCAAAGAAGATTTCTTTTAGTGTTATCACCTTGTTCTAGAGTGATCAAAATCAAGGAGTGATCAGAGCGATAGCCAGGTAGGATGTCAGCATCAGTTATGTAGCTGCATAGCAAGTCTGAGATAAGGAAGAAGTCCAGACGACTCTGTTGACAAGGTCTGCTTCTTCTCCAAGTGTATCTTCTGAGTTCTGGATGTAACTCACGCCAAATATCTACTAAATCTAAATTTTCTGTCATATTTTCAACTTGTTCTTGTGCTTTAGGATTGTTATAATGTCTATAGTTATAATAATCTAAGTGATAATCCCGAACTAAATTCCAATCTCCTCCTATGATCACATTCTCCACCCCAACCTCTCTGATACTTTCTTCTAATTCTATATAAAATTCAGGCTCATCTCGATTAGGTCCGTATACACTGACAATTAAACAATCTTTTCCCATTATCCTAAAGTGTGCGAAAATGAAATTACCTAATGTATCTTTATATACCTTTTTAAACTCATACTCAAAGTTATTATTAAACAGTATAGCTACACCACGAGAATATGAGTTATTAGAGGAAAAGAAGCACTTATATCCCCTCTCCGAACGAATGTAATTCTCTAGTTTGGGCTCAAAATGGGTGTCTTGTAATAAACATATAGAACAACCTTTTTCTTCAAATATGTGAACACATCCCTTCGTTTTTGTCACACACAAGTATCTGCTTTTCTTCTTTTCTCCCTGTCTCCCTCGTCTAATATCACTAATAGTGAAAAGACGTAAAATCTAAAGAACGAACGAACGAACAAAACACACACACACACACACACACACACCAGCTGTGTTCTGGGTGAGGAGTCCACTGCTGACAACCATAGCAGAATTTCTGGAGCAAATACACATAGGCACAGCTGTGTTCCCAGTACAGCAAGGTGTCACCAGTCACTGGAAAAGAACAAGGAAATCCATCAGCTTCCTCCTCATCAGTCCACAGGCTTCAGCTGTCCTCTACTGTACCATTCAAGATGGAACACACAATCATACATCCACAGCTAGGACAGGACCAGGATTGGGACATCGGACACCACTTTCAGTCACGGCAGATTTCTCTGAAACCTGAAATTCAGGTTGCTCTCCCTGGGGAGAACACGTCGCCACATGAGCAGCACTCTTTGTAGTGTATGTTTATATGCTTTGCTTTTATTCCTGAACTCTAGGCAATTAGTAACCAAGTTGGTTGTTTTAAGTTTGTGTTTAGATCTTTAAGTACTTTGTAGATTTCTTTTACCATGCTTCATAACA
This sequence comes from Stramonita haemastoma, assembly GCA_030674155.1. Taxonomy (NCBI): domain Eukaryota; kingdom Metazoa; phylum Mollusca; class Gastropoda; order Neogastropoda; family Muricidae; genus Stramonita; species Stramonita haemastoma. Next base: position 97,793 of record JASPKP010000047.1, on the reverse strand, counting down.
GAATGACCCCTCTCTCTCTCAAACACGATCCCTGTTTGAGGGGATTTTTCCCTTGGAGTTAATATCAGTGCTGACTCCACTCTCCCCACAAATCTTTCGGATAAGACTGTAAACCAAGGCCCCGTGTGTGAACACATGCAAAACATCTTGTACACATGTTAAATCCTGTTCTGCTTTTTGTAAGAGTAGGCCATTGTGTGCTGGTGGGAACAGATGACAATATTTAAACAACTGCATACACACGGGGACTGGATGAAAAAAAGCACACAAGTGCTTTTCTAATATCCTCGATAAAAAAGAATAAAATAAAATTTTAAAAAATAAAACACACACACACGCTCTCCTCTCTCGCTCTCTCTCTCTCTCTCTCTCTCTCTCCACCTCCACCACCCACCCACACCACACACACACACACACAACACCAAATGTGCATACATGCTGTGTGGATGAGCACGCAAACTCTGTGTGTGTGTGTGTGTGTGTGTGTGTGTGTGTGTGTGTGTGTGTGTGTGTGTGTGTGTGTGTGTGTGTGTGTGTGTGTGTGTGTGTGTGTGACTTGAGTGGGGTTTTTTGGGGGTTGTTTTTGTTGTTTGTTGTTGCTTGTATTATCTACAGGCGTATTTTATTTTTAAGGCAGTTAAAATCATGTTCCTTTGATTAATGTTGTTGATTTTTTTGGTTCCCTTTTTTATGCTAATTTGTTTGTTAGGGTTTTTTTCTGCTTAATTTTGTTGTTGTTGTTTATAGATAGATGGCTTGATGAAAAAAGCAAATTAATGCTTATTCAATGTACCATCTGAAAATTAAAATTGATTTGATTTGATTTGATTTCACACACACACACACACACACACACACACACACACACACACACACACACACACACACACACACAATGACATACTCTAAAACCTTTCTTGGTTGGAGATGAAAACATGTGCAGAAGTGGAGCAGAGTCTAGTCAATTTTTCATTTATCTATTTATACCACTTTATGTCACAGCAGATTTCTCTGCAATGTTGTTGTGTTGTTGTTGTTCCCCAGTTTAACACTTTGGGGGGTCACCCAGAATGTGCACTCTGACTCACTAATCCCACCTGGGAATCACTGTGAGATTGCAATTGCACACTGAATGAGAAATTTGCGTGTATGACTATTTTCAAGTACCTCGCCATAGAGGCAGCTATACTCCGACTTCAGAGGAAATCTCTGCAATGAAATTTGGGCTGCTCTCCCCAGGGAGAGCGCATCACCACAAGTGCAGTGCCTACCTTTTTTTTTTCTTTTCTCCTGTCTGCAGATTGTATCTGTTTCCCTATCAGAGTGGCTTTTTTCTACAGAATTTTGCCAGGGACAACCTCTTGTTGCCATGGGTTCTTTTATGTGCCCTAGATAATGATGTGTAACACATGGGACCTCAGTTTATCGTCTCATCTGAAAGACTGAAGAATGACCAAGTCACTGGAGTGACTTCAATATTCCACTTAGCTTGACACACTGACTATGCACAGACACACACTGACACAGCAAGTCACTACAGTTACTTCAATATCCACTTAGCTTGACACATTGACTATGCACAGACACACACTGACACAGCAAGTCACTACAGTGACTTCAATACTCCACTTAGCTTGACACACTGACTATGCACAGACACACACTGACACAGCAAGTCACTACTGTGACTTCAATATTCCCTTAGCTGACACACTGACTATGCACAGACACACTGACACAGCAAGTCACTACAGTGACTTCAATATTCCACTTGTTGACACACTGACTATGCCTAGACACACACTGACACAGCAAGTCACTACAGTGGACTTCAATATTCCACTTAGCTTGACACACTGACTATGCACAGACACACATGACACAAGTCACTACAGTGACTTCAATATCCACTTAGCTTGACACACTGACTATGCACAGACACACACTGACACAGCAAGTCACTACAGTGACTTCAATACTCCACTTAGCTTGACACACTGACTATGCACAGACACACACTGACACAGCAAGTCACTACAGTGACTTCAATATTCCACTTAGCTTGACACACTGACTATGCACAGACACACACTGACACAGCAAGTCACTACAGTGACTTCAATATTCCACTTAGCTTGACACACTGACTATGCACAGACACACGACACAGCAAGTCACTACAGTGACTTCAATATTCCACTTAGCTTGACACACTATGCAAGACACACAGACACAGCAAGTCACTACAGTGACTTCAATACTCCACTTAGCTTGACACACTGACTATGCACAGACACACACTGACACAGCAAGTCACTACAGTGACTTCAATACTCCACTTAGCTTGACACACTGACTATGCACAGCACACAGAACAGCAAGTCACTACAGTGACTTCAAACTCCACTTAGCTTGACACACTGACTATGCACAGACACACACTGACACAGCAAGTCACTACAGTGACTTCAATACTCCACTTAGCTTGACTCATGACTATGCACAGACACAACAGACACAGCAAGTCACTACAGTGACTTCAATACTCCACTAGCTTGAACACACGACTATAGACACAGACACAGCAAGTCACTACAGTGACTTCAATCTCCACTTAGCTTGACACAATGACTATGCACAGACACACATGAACATCAAGTCATACAGTGACTTCAATACTCACTTAGCTTGACACACTGACTATGCACAGACACACACTGACACAGCAAGTACTACAGTGACTTCAATACTCACTTGCTTGACACACTGACTCTACACACAGCAGTAAATCAAAGGCAAACAAACAATGAACATTACTTACAGTCTGTGTAGATCCAGCCTTCAGCAGGCAGCAAAATAACGGAAAAGCCCGCTCAGGTAGGACAAGCAAAACGAGAAAATAGGACTAACATAGAATGGTTTGAGTACGACAAACGGCAAGAACGACAAAAATTAAACTTCCTTCGATGCCCGACCAGCAAATCAATGAAAAACGCCCGAAGTGAAACATCAATGTATGAACAAGTGACTTTTCTTTTTTTTTTAATCTGAGAAAAGTGAAGTTTTGCTGAAGTGTGGTGGCAAGTGTCTTCCTCAATCCTGTATTGTGGGAAAGAGCTCACTAGCAGTGGTAGGTAGCTGTACATACAAGTGTCGTCCTCAATCCTGTATTGTGGAAAGAGCTCACTAGCAGTGGTAGGTAGCTGTACATACAAGTGTCGTCCTCAATCCTGTATTGTGGGAAAGAGCTCACTAGCAGTGGTAGGTAGCTGTACATACAAGTGTCGTCCTCAATCCTGTATTGTAGGAAAATGCTCACTAGCAGTGGTAGGTAGCTGTACATACAAGTGTCGTCCTCAATCCTGTATTGTGGGAAAGAGCTCACTAGCAGTGGTAGGTAGCTGTACATACAAGTGTCATCCTCAATCCTGTACTGTTGGATTTTAAATGACCAACACTGACTGCACTGGTACAATACATTAGTTCCTGATTTTAAATGGCCAACACTGACTTCAATAGGTGCTTCAAATATTGAGTCTGTCATTCCTTTTTCTGTAATATGTTGACTCAGTACAAAACACTCAATGTCAAAAACAAAAATGTATGGAACACAGTTGTAACATACTGTGGCAAAATTGTGGGTTGAGCACAAATGAAACTGAACAATCTGTATGAATGTTGTGCCAAAGACAGAGTGAAAGAAATCGTGAGTGATGGTGCGCATGTGCTTGCTAAATATTTTCAATTCCTTTCATCTAAAAAATGCTACAGAGTGCTCAAAACTCAAAAGCCCTCTGAAGTAAAAATAGTTTTTTCCCCACCTCAATTCTAATATTCAACAAGGATTTAATAATAACAACACACCAGGACTGTCTGGGCAAAAATAGGGAGGTAGAGGGGGAGGGGGGGGGAGGGGGAGGAGGAGGAGGAGGAGAGAGAGAGAGAGAGAGAGAGAGAGAGAGAGAGAGAGAGAGAGAGAGAGAGAGAGAGATTTGATTTGATTTTTTTTTATCCAGGAATAAGCACTCTTGTACTTATTTACATCCAGTCCCCTTGTGTATGCAGTTTTGTAAATGTCATCTGTTCCCACAGGCACACAATGGCCTACTCTTACAAAAAGCGGAACAGGATTTAATGTGTGCTCAAGATGTTCTGCGTGCGTTCACACACAGGCCTGGTTTAAAGTCTCATCCGAAGGAGGGGGGGGGGGGGAGAGAGAGAGAGAGAGAGAGAGAGGGCTAGCTGAGCAGGGCATGGTAGTGTAGCAAAGTTGGCATACATTTCTTTTACTAAGTGTACTGTGTTTTCTTTCATTTTTAAATCTTTCTGCTTTAAAAAAAAAAAAGTATTATGTACATCTTAATTCTTATCAATCGATAATGCTGAAACAATGCCACTTCAAAAAACAAAAACAAAAAAACACGGCACAACCAAGCCTCCCCTCCAAACAACAGACACTGGCGGCCATGCAACCTTCACCTGCTAACCTTGGGTTGACCCCTTACGGAACCCTCCATCCGCCTGCAGCCCGACATTGTCCCACCACACAAAGCAGCTTTCTCTTTTTTTCCAAAACACACTAAGGGTGTGGTGTCATAATGGCCGTAACAGACGCCTACTGAGGAATCCTAAAGCACAAACTCCTCTCTCTCCTTTCCATTCTTACTCTACACTCCTTTGCTAAACAACCAAATCTTAGTGACGTCAAAGTTCTTTTTTTTAATTCTAAATTTAGATCCAGATCCAGATCTAATTTAGTGTTCCTTCTCAGCTTCATGGCATTCTTTTGATCAAATGTCAGTGCAAGGTTACTAGGCCTACTGCAGACAATGTTTGGCAAACAAAAACTGCACTTGATCATCCTGTAGGTAGGATGGCCTAGAATCTAGCTTAACTAGCATGGTGTAGGGTTAGATCAAAGTTACTGGCAATCTCTTCAAGTGACCACTGCCCATGACCACTTACCTCAGCTGGAGTCCATCTAGCTCTAGCACACTAACATCCCAATGGGAAACTGAGTGTTTGGTTAACAATAAAAACGAAGTGTGGATGTCTCCATCACTGCAGACAGCACACTGACCAGTTGAAGAGAGCAGGGGCTTCTTCCTTCCTTCCTAGCACATCCTGCCTGCTCTCCCCACACTTCTCTGTTAGGTTAAGACGCCACTGGTGAACGGCCAAGGACAGCTAAGCTTAATGCCCAAATACCCGAAATCCAGCAGCACGAAAAGTGGGGGGGAGAGAGAAGAGAGAGAGAGAGAGAGAGAGAGAGAGAGGGGTTACAATATCTCCTGCCTGCTCAATGAAAACCACACACTACCCTGCCATTGTTAGTTCTTGTGTGAAGCTTGTATTGAAGCTGTGCATCACAGCTATCTGTGCTTGCTTCCAAATGAACCCTGGAAAAGGGGATGCAATGAGGGGGGTCAAGGAAGAATTTGACAGTTTGAACTTGAACTGAAAATGATGCAACTGGTACTTTTTGCTGAGCTTCCAACAGCAACACCAAGGTGACTGACTTTAAGAAAATTAATGTTCTTTTTTCTTTTGCTGTAAACACTAAAGTAAACAGTTCTATGGCATAGCCATGACGTGGTTGACTACAGTGGGATCAATTAAAACAGTACATGATAAGCCCCCCCCCCCCCTCTCTCTCTCTCTCTCCCCCTCTCTCTCTCTCTCCCCCTCCCTCTCTCTCTCTCCCCCTCCCACTCTCTCCCCTCCCCCCCCTCTCTTTCTCCCCCTCCCTCCCTCTCTCTCCCACCCATCTCTCTCTTGTTGAGTGTATTTGTGTGTGTGTGTGTTGTGTGTGTGTGTGTGTGTGTGTGTGTGTGTGTGTGTGTGTGTGTGTGTGCATGCGTGCGTGCGTGCGCACGCACGCGCGCGCGCACGTGTGTGTGTGTGTGTGTGTGTGTGTGTGTGTGTGTGTGTGTGTGTGTGTGTGTGTGTGTGTGTGTTGGGGGGTGTCATTTAAGTATGTAGGCGCACATTCGTACATGTTTCTTTTCTTTCAATTTTAAAGATTATTTTATTATTTGAAAAACTGAGCATGCTTTTTGTGTTGGTGCGTGTGCACATGCATGTGCACACACACGTGTGTATGATTTTTGTGTGTTTTGTTTGTGTGTGTGTGTGGTGGGGGGGGGTCCCCCTCCACCCCCTGTTTTCTTGGATTTTCATACTGTATTCTTTTCTATGTACCTGTGTTTCCAAGGGCAGATTGTAAAACTAGGCTTGGCGTAAAGTCTTCATCCCCCAGTATCAAAGATCATCAATTCATTTACTCTCTCTCTCTCTCTCTCTCTCTCTCTCTCTCTCTCTCTCTCTCTCTCCCCTCTCTCTCTCTCTCTCTCACACACACACACACACACACACACACACACACACACACACACACACACACACACACACACACACACACACACATTGTTTTACTTTCTGCTTGGAATCCATTTGCTCTGTTATGTATTGTTTTTTTTTTTGTATGCACCTACTTGTTTTGAAGGAGGGAATTGATACAGGTATGTGTGTGTGTTAAACGATTTTTAAGGAAACCATGCATTATATATATAATGCATTATATATATATATATATATATATATATATATATATATATATATATATATAATATTATATATATATATATATATATTATAGGGTTCGCAATAACCGGTAATTGTCCGGTAATTGTCGGTACCGATTGTAAACAGGGAATACCGAGAATTTTCGAAGCAGCCGGTACCCGTGTACGGATTCTGTTTGCCTGTGACCGATTAGATTTCCGTCTCAAAAAAAAAAGTCTGAAGTGACGTTTTCTGACAGTCTGTCATGCGCCTGTACTGTACTTATGCACCTACCCCTTCCCACCCCTTCCAACGAACATCTTTGGCGCCAGCCTCATTTAATTAGCCTAGCACACAAACAGCCAGCTTTACTGTGAAAGAATAGATAGAGCTTCGCCCTCTTCTCGCATGACAGTGACTTCCATTCACAATGAGTAAATGGGGCCTAGATTGATTTATTCTTTATTCTTTTAATCTTTTATATCGAGGATAATGGAATAAGCACTCCTGTGCTTTTTTACATCCAGTCCCCGCGTGTATGCAGTTTTGTAAATGTCATTGTTCCCACCGGCACACGATGGCCTGCTCTTACGAAAAGCGCAGGGTCTATGTCTAAAAATCTAAAGGGAACAAAGATCTAGATGAGGGCTAAGCATAGAAACAAGAAAGATGAATATAAGTCACATGAATGATGCCATGCAAAACAACAGACTGACACAGACAGTGACAGGCGCTAGAAAAAAAATCCTATTTCCTGCGTGGCTTCGTGCCCAAGAAGCGAGTGGCAGCAGCACGGCAGTCAAAGTCTGAGAGATTTCCATTCAATTTAGATTTAGTTTTGCTGCCGAACAACCCCCCCTCCCCCAACCCCTCACTGAATAGTTTCGTTTTGTTCACAGTACCTACCGGATTTTATTTTCTGGGGACCGTTTTAAAAATCTAGTATATATATATATATATATATATATATATATATATATATAATATATATATATAGATGATGAATATATATATAATATATATATATATATACTTGTGTGTGTTTGTTTGTTGTTTGTTGTGTGTGTGTGTGTGTGTTGTTGTGTGTGTGTGTGTGTGTGTGTGTGTGTGTGTGTGTGTGTGTGTGTGTGTGTGTGTGTGTGTGTGTGTGTGTGTGTGTGTGTGTGTGGTTTCTTCTTTTGGTGTGGGTATTTTTCAATTTCATTTTTAATCTTTTTCATTTGTACGACACATCTTCTTAAGGTTTTTCCATTTTCAAAATATATATATATATTATATATATATATATATATATATAATATATATATATATATATATATAATATATATACATATATATACATATATATAATATATATAGATTATAGATGTATATAGATATATATAGATATGATTTTTTTTCTTAGATGGATGGCTTGATGAAAAAAAGCAATTGCACTGCTTACTCAATCATACAATGTACCATCTGGAAATAAAAGTTTGACTTCACTTGACTTTACACACACACACACACACACACACACACACACACACACCAACACACACACACACACACACACACACACACACACATACAGAGACTTTTTGCAATGCTGCTGTTTTTAATCCCCATTCTCTTCCTGTGAATTCCATCTAAAAACCAGTAACTCAAATACAGTCAGTAAGCTATGACCACTACATGAACTAACTACTGCTAATACTTCCACTGAGCACTACCACTGCTCTGTCTGTACTATCCTGTACACCCCCAACCCCCTCTAGCCTTACTACTGAGAGTTCCACTGAGCACTACCACTGCTGCTCTACTACTATCCTGCACCCACCCCCACACCCCTCTATGCCTTTTACTACTGTAGACGTTCCTACCTAGTCACTCACTCCACTGCTACTGTTAAGTACTATTCTGTACACCCCCCCCTCTAGCCTTACTACTAACAGTTCCACTGAGCACTACCACTGCTACTGAATACATTCTGTACACCCCCTCTAGCCTTACTACAATGCTATTTCTTACATCTGTTAGCCCCTGCCTACCCTGCTAGCCTGTACTACTATCAAGTTCCACTGAGCACCACCACTCTATCATCCTGTACTGCTACTATAGAGCTCGCAGAATCAACACCAACAATTTTCTGTGCAACATTTGGGCTGCTCTGCCCAGGCCGGGATATTATATCACATAGTCACAAGAGCAACATCATCCATGAGGGGGAAGGGGGGGGGGATTACAAAATATTTTCCTGTTAATGTTTTCTTTCCCTGAGAATGGCTGTCTTTTTGTTAAAAAAAAAAAAAGCCATAGACAACTCTCTTGTTGCCTTGGATTCTTTAGTGTGCAGAATGTGTGTTTCAGACAAGACCTCTGTTTTCCATCATATCAGAAAGACAAGAACCCAGACCACCACTCAAGGTCTACTGGATGGGAGAAAAGATGGACACAAATGGAGTGTGAAGCCACAATCCTGGCTTTCTAGGCATCTACCTCCAGACCCCCCCCCCTCCCCCCAGTGAGTGTGCTGCTGCTGCAACTAGCACCATCAGAGCAGAGCTGTGTCAGTCAATCATCTTCACCCCCCCCCCCCCTCCCCTTTAGTGACGCTGGTTCAGCCTGTCTCCCCAATCCCCCTCCCCTGGACTGTCTCCCCAATCCCCCTCCCCTGGACTGTCTCCCCAATCCCCCTCCCCTGGACTGTCTCCCCAATCCCCCTCCCCTGGACTGTCTCCCCAATCCCCTCCCTGGACTGTCTCCCCAATCCCCTCCCCTGGACTGTCTCCCCAATCCCCCTCCCCTGGACTGTCTCCCCAATCTCCCCTGGACTGTCTCCCCAATCCCCTCCCCTGGACTGTCTCCCCATCCCCCCCCCCTGGACTGTCTCCCCAACCCCCTCCCCTGGACTGTCTCCCCAATCCCCCTACTCCCCTGGACTGTCTCCCCAACCCCCTACTCCCCTTGACGTCTCCCCAATCCCCCTACTCCCCTAAAGCACAAGGCTTGATCACCAGTGGCAGCAGCAGCAGCAAACTACAAGAGAATGTTTATTTCGGACTTACTGTCTCTGGCTTCCATACTTAGTCGTCCCAAACCCAAAACGTCTCTCCACTAAGGCAGCTGAGAGAGGAAAGGGAAGAAAGGAAGTAGGCCACAGGCAAAGATCAGTGAGAGAGAACACAAACTCACTCCCTTTGTATTTGTTCACTGAGGCATGCACGTGAATGTGATGCTGCTGGTTTGTGATGAATGTTCACTCCTTCTGATGTCTGACGTCATCGGCAATGTCTACCTTTCTTTTTTTCTTTGGATGTTGCCAAGGAAGAAGCTTAGACATAAAAGCATCCACACATCAACTCTGCATGTTTACCCCCTCCATTCAGTTTCATTACATCTATTTTTTATTTCATACCACTTTATGTTGCAGAAGATTTCTTTGCGTGAAATCCGGGCTGCTTTCCCCGGAGAGAGCGCGTCGCCACAAGTGCAGCGCCACCCACTCTTTTTCTTTTCTTTTTTTCCCTGTCTGCAACTGTTGTTTTTTTTTTTTCCCTATCAGAGTGGCTTTTTTCTACAGAATTTTGCCAGGGACGACCCTCTTGTTGCCGTGGGTTCTGTAACACACGGGACCTCAGTTTATCGTCTCATCGAAAAACTACACCCAGACCACCACTCACGTTCTAATGGATGGGGGAAAGTTTTGGGCCCATACCCGATTAGAATCATAGCACACTCCAACACGGACTTTCGCTTTCGAGACAGGCGCGTTACTATACCACTATTTCATTTATTTCTTATTTCGAGGGTAGTAGAATAAGCATTCATGTGTTTTACATCCAATCCCCGTGTGTATGCAGTTATGCAAATTTTGTCATCCCTTCCCACCGACACAACGTCCTACTCTTAGGAAAAGGGGGACGGGTTTTAACGAGAACACAAGATGTTCTGCATGGTTCGCATAGTGGACCTCAGTTTATTGTCTCATCCGATGGACGTTTTTTTTTGTTGTTGTTTTGTTTGTGTTTGGTTTTTTTTTTTTTGTTTTTTTTTTTTGGGGGGTAGGTAGTGGAGTCGGCACTGATATTAACTCCAGAGGAAAGATCCTCTTGAACGAAATTCGAGCCTAGGTCAGCAGATCACGAGCCCATCCCTCTAACCATCAGACTATCCCGTCCAAAAAGCGTACACAGGGCAAGTCTACATGTTGACCCCCTCCATTCAAAATGCAGCATACACACATCAGCTCTACAAGTTTAACCCTCTGAGCTCTTTTTCTGGTGGGGAATTTAAAAAACTGAGAAAACAGAAAATGGAGTGACGTCAACACCACCCTGACTTCAGAGGACTGAACATAGGCCACTGTTGTTCTCTTTCCTGCAGCCCACCCTTTACTTGCATGTCCCCCCCCCCCCCCCCCCCCTATCTCCGTCATGGCCTGCCATCCTGTATGTGCGTGTGCACGTGTGTGGATATGTATGCACTATGCGCTGTGGTGTGTGTGTGTGTGTGTGTGTGTGTGTGTGTGTGTGGTGGGGTGGTGTGTGTGTGTGTGTGTGTGTTGATTTGATTTATTCTTTTATATCGAGGATAATGGGATAAGCACTCTTGTACTTTTTTACATCCAGTCCCCGTGTGTATGCAGTTTGTAAATGTCATCTGTTCCCACCGGCACACGATGGCCTACTCTTACGAAAAGCGGAACAGGATTTAACGTGTGGGCAAGATGTTCTGCGAGCGTTCGCACACGGGGCCTTGGTTTAAAGTCCCATCCGAAGGACTTTTGGGGAGAGTGGAGTCAGCACTGATGTTAACTCCAGGAGAAAAATCTCCGGACTCGAACCCGGGTCGTCAAATTGCCAGCGCAATGTTCTGACCACAAGGCTATCGTCCACCCCCACCCCCACCCCGTGCGTGTGTGTGTGTGTGTGTGTTGTGTGTGTGTGTGTGTGTGTGTGTGTGTGTGTGTGTGTGTGTGGTGTGTAGTGTGTGTGTAGTGTGTGTGTGTGTGTGTGTGTGTGTGTTGTGTGTGTGTGTGTGTGTGTGCCCGCACGCGCGTCCGTGAGTGCGTACGCGCGCGCACTCGCGCGTATGTGCATGTGTGAGTGTGAGTGAGTGTGTGTGTGTGCCCGCACGCGCGTCCGTGAGTGTGTGTGTGCGCGCACGCGCGTGCGTGCGTACGTGCGTGCGTGCGTGCGTGTGTGTGTGTGTTCAAATTCCTTTAACTATTTTTTTAACAAATTGTGATATTAAACAGGTGCGTGTGTGTGTGTGTGTGGTGTGTGTGTGTGTGTGTGTGTGTGTGTGTGTGTGTGTGTGGTGTGTGTGTGTGTGTGTGTGTGAGAGAGAGACTTCAGACTTCAGACTTCAGACTTCAGATGGTTTAATCATTAAGGCCATAGCCCCATATGAAAGGGGGCAAAAAATGTCATGTGAAACAGAACGACTTGTGAAAGAAAAAACAACAACAAAAAACATTGCAAATTCCAATGAAATGATAGCATATAGGAAAATCATGACAATAGCGTTTCCCGTAACTGAAAAGCTTTATATAAGTACAGTGCTAAATTTCGCACAATGCTATCGTTATTTGATGCCATTAATATTGCAAACCGAAATAAGCAAGGCTGCCTATAGAACTTCGAGGGAAAATAAACTTTACTCTCAGATTAGAAAAGAAAGGGCAAGACAAAACAAAGTGAACTTCATCTTCAATTGACTCTTTGCATAGTGGACACAACAAATCAGCTTCATGTACACGTCGGTAGCGACAGACATGTACATTAATTTCAGATACACCAAACCGGAATCTGGTTAAAATGAATCGTAAATGTCTGTCCATACTAACTGAAAGATATTCTTCAAAATATGAGTTGAACTATGAATTCTGTATATGTCAAATCTATTACTGGATTGAATATGACTTTCCCAACTTTGCCATCTGCAGTCTACCAGCCGTTGACGAAGAGTTTGTATAAATATTTTTTCATCACTTACCCCCTGAAATATCCATGCATACCCCAGTCCTAGTTCACATATACATATGCGGACATTAGTTACCCAGTTAGTTTTACCCATTGTATCTAAATTATATAGCATATCATAGGCCTTACGTGGAAGTCTATCATCACTCATTTTCAACAATTTAAACCAATAACGGACACAATTTCACCACAAAAATTAATATGAATGGGATACCTATTTGTTTCACCATACACTAAGTCATTTGGGTTTCTCATTTCAACACCCCAAAAAATTTCTTTAGACCAAATAATGAACTGACTCACACTGTACAGCAACATTGTTGTCTAAACCCCATAACTCAGATCCATATTGGACAATGGGCTGTATCGAGCATCAAATATTTTAAGAAAAAGTTGCAAAGAATTGTTATTTATCAACGACAGCTTTCTCATAATAAAAAACAATACATTTTTTGCTCTACTACAGAGGTCTTTACTGGCAGCAACAAAACTCAAACGAGTAGAAAAAAATAATACCCAGATATCTATAAGCATTCACAACAGTATTTCAACGCCATCATACACCCATTTCTCTCTGGCTGCCAAAAACCCACCTTTTTTTAAAAACAATAATATTACTTTTATTCATATTGACTTTCAACTGCAGTTCATTTGCTGCATTCTTCAAATTATTAAGTTGACATTGCAGACCAACAACAGTTTCTGATAACAAAACTATGTCATCAGCTAACAGCAAAATAAAACAATTCATAGAAATCAACTGTAAATTTTGCACCATGTCTTCCCTTTTCAATCACTTGTATTGCTAATTCATTGATAAAATAATGAAACAAAATCGGACTGCAAACATCACCCTGTTTTACTCCCTTTGTGCAGTTTATGAAATCAGTTAGCTTGTTTCCAGACCTGAACACGTGTTTTGACAACATCATACATACTTTTTATACATCTAAACAGCTTTCCTCTAATCCCTTGTTTTATCAAAATAGGCCACAACAAATTTCTATTGATTGAGTCAAACCCTTCTCAAAGTCTATAAAGGCTACATATAGTTTACGGTTATAAGAAAATTGTTTTTGAATGAAGGCCAGAAGAGTAAACATGTGATCGATTGTTGAATAGCCTCGCTTAAAAAACCAGCCTGATGTTCTCCAGTTAAATTAGTTTCTTCTACGTATTCTTGCAGTCTTCTGTAATGACAATGCTATATATTTTACTACAAATGTCAGACAGAGAAATGCCCCTATAGTTATTTGTATCGTTTACATTACCCTTTTATATGAGAGGAAGAATAATAGATTCACACCAGTTTTTCAGGAAAAATGCCTTGGTCAAATAAAGTATTAAAAAACTTGACAAGAAAGTCTATAATTTGTTTGCAAGGAGCTTTGAAAAGTTCACCAATAATGCCATCTGGACCTGGAGCTTTGCGATTCTTAATTTTTCTAAGTGCAACACAAACTTCTTCTTGAGATATTGGGCGATCCATAACACATGTTCATTATCTAGAAAATCATAATCACTGCTATCACAAATACAATCTTGATCAAGTAAGGCTTTAAAAATGCTTGAACCAATCATCCAACACAATGCTATTCAGTGGCTGTCTCTTTTTTAGTGATACTTTACTCATGTAGTGCCAAAATTCTTTTTGATTATTAATGTTAGATACAAGATTCGCTACCAAATTGTCATTAAATGCTTTTTTCTTTCTTATCAATGTGTTTTTGTACTCTCTTCTAGCTTAACATATAAATCTCTATCATTGTTATTTAAATTTCTACAAAAAATGTCTTAATAATCTACGTACATTCCTTCTCATTTGTTTACACTCTTCATCAAACCAACCCTGCTGTCTTCTATTACCATTGATCCTAACAGATTTTTTCATACATTCTGCGCTTTCTCTAATACATCCAATGAAAATTTCCAAAGCATCATTTATATTCGCATCAATCATTTCCATGGCATATTTTATTCTATCATTCATATCGGAATCATGTAATCTACGATAAAAATTTTCACTACATTCTTCATTCCAAGCTAACTTTTCTATCACTTGAACGTCATCACCTTGTTCTAGACATATGTCTTCTTGTGAACTTGAAAACAAAATACGAAATTCTACAGGAAAGTGGTCAGATTCCAAACGATCAGTAACATGTAATTCACACAAATCATGAATAGCATCATACAAATCCACAGACAAAATGAAATAATCGTTCACACTGCAGCCACTATCTCCACTGTATGTGTAGCGACCTTCCTGGTCACCATTACACAAGCCATTTAAAACAATCATATCTAACGCAGTGCACATACTAAGAAGAAAATTACCATAAGAATTAGTGTGAATATCTTGAGAACAACGAGCAGAAGAGACAGTACTACTTTTGTACTGAAGTTCAATGTCATTTGTTACCTGTATTGGAGAAACATTTGCAATTCTACTATTCAAATCACCACAAACAATAATATAAACATTGTCAAGCGACAATAATAAATCAGTCAAGCACTCTTCAAGAATAGTAATTCCATTATCATAATCAAAGTGTACATAAAACGGGGAACCCTCTGGAGGAACATAAGCACAAACATATAAAACATCTTTTGGGAAACTGAATAACTGTTTATTGATCAAAAATGCACAAATATTTTCATATCTAGTATTCAGTTCAGGGAATAAATGTACACATCTCGTTTTTCACTAAACACAGTATCCCACCTGATTTTCTCCCTTGTTTTGACAGTTTAATTGCAGGTTTTACAAATGTTTTAAATCCTGGAAAAAAAATCGGGGTCAACCACTTCATCAAACGTCTCCAAAAGACAAATGAAATCAAAGATGAAATATATGTTACAAAATCATTATGTATAAATTTTGATCGCAAACCATTAACGTTCCAGGAAAGAAAAGAGAAATTTCTAAATTTAGCAACGAACGGTGACGTCGTGTTTGCAACACTAGGGGAATTCCCGTAGACTGACAGTTTCCTTCTGAACTATCGTGCGTGCAAGGAGAGGGCGCATCATAAACAAACGAGCTTGAGCTATTTCTGAATGCATGTACCCTCGCACGTGCTACGGGTGTGACCGAACAGGCTGTCGGAAGAGAGCTACATATGTTTGCTGGCGAGGTTCTAGGTGCAGGGGTAGATTTTGTTCCCCTCTGAGAAATAACCCCACCATTTTTTCTTCTTCCATGGGGCCGGCCGAACCCTTATCTGATTTCTCTCAAAGAGTCCCGAGAGTCCAGGCCAAACCTCTTGCCATCTATGAAGAGATGGTCATGCACCATGCGGACCTGTTTTCCCTCACTCCTCGCCTGCTTCAGGTGAGGGCTCAACTTCCGCCTGACCTCACGGACTCTCAACGAGAAATCTTCACCTACAAAGATGTTCGTCCCCTTAAGCTTCTGCCTTGCTTTAAGAATTTTTAATTTCTGCTTGAAAAAACAACAGCGAGCGATAATTGGGGAATCGGGCTTCGAACCAAGACGGTGAACTCGATCGAACTCAATGGTATCAGTCAGCTCAAGTTTGTCAGTAACTAAATCCTGAAGCATGTGCTCACAGTCTTCAGTTGTCTCACCACCATCACGCTTACCAACACCATGAAAGATTAAGTTGTTTCGGCGAGACCGATTCTCAAGATCATCGTTCTTCGCTCGAGGTCATTGACTCTGTCACACAAGTCACTGTTCTGCTGTTCTAACACTCTATTCCTGTCATACAGTTCTTTGATTTCATCTTTCAGACTTGTCACAACTTCATGCAGGTCATTGTGTTCCTGGGCGTAACATCTTGAGGTCCTCCTGCACACCGTCCATTTTCTGGTTCATGTCATTCAGCTTGGTCATGATGTCAGTCAGGGAAGGTTCCTTAGTAGAGCGAGAGGGGTAGGAGGTAGACAGCCTGGTCTGCCGGGTGTACCTGATGCCGTAGAGGCTCCGGAGTCACCGGGGTTGGGGCCAGGGTTGACCTCAACGTCTCCACAACGCAGGAGCAGGTCACCCCCACCGTGATGCAGGAACAAATTGTCCCCCCAGAACAGGTACAGGAGGGTCAAACCAAGGAGGACACCGGTCGTACGGTAGCGAATTTTCAACGTGGTCACCCGCATCGCTTTCTTGAATTGACATCTTCGCCACATAAATTCAGGTATATTGGAAGAAAGGTACCACATGAAGTACGAAAGTCCGCTGGCTGGAAGGCATGGTACCTTACAAAATAGGTCCCCAACTTATGGCACCATACACACTGTCTGTTCGTAGAAATTAGCAAAAAACTTCAGACATGTCACACGCAGCTTGTAGCTTGATGCACGTGCTAGTCACCCCCCCGTGTGAGAGAGAGAGAGAGAGAGAGAGAGAGAGAGAGAGAGAGAGGAGAGAGAAGTGTGTGTGTGTATGTGTGTATGTGTATGTGAGGGGAGGAGGGTGTATGATATATAATATCTGTAGTTGGTATGTATGGAAGAAGGAATTTCAGGGTATCAACAGGGCCAACATGTGAAATGATTAAGAAAAAAAAACAAAACTTTTCGTTACACACCTACTGAACAACAATAAAATTTTAAAAATTTCTAAATTAAAAAAAGGAAAATGCAGTTCTAACAATTCCTAGCCAAAACAGTAATTCCAACGAACTTTCTAAATTTCAGATGAGAAAAAAAAATAAGCACCCCCTCCCCCCCAAAAGACCCCTCTCACCCTCCACCCACCCCCAAAATAAAAACCAACCCCCCCGCCCCAAAGTGCGTGTGTGCGTGTGGGAGTGCGTGCGTGCGTAGCGTGCGTGAGACAGAGAGAGTGAAGCAGAGGCAGAGACATTACGGTCAAAACCTGTTTGTGCAGTGACAAATAAAGGGGTGGGGGGGGGGGGGGGGGGGGGAGACACAGACAGAGTGATCTGAAAATTTTGGTTTCTGTATTGTGCTGTATGATATGGCATTGTGATTATTGTACTGTTTTGTAATGTACTTTACTGTATTGTATTGTATTATACTCCACTTTACTGTATTGTCTGTACTGTATTGTATTGTACTGTTATTGTATTATACTGTATTGCATTGTATTATACTATATTGCACTGTATTCCATTGTTTTGTACTATACTGTACTGTGTTGTATTGTACTGTACTGCATTGTATTGCATTGAATTATACTATACTGCACTGTATTGTATTGTACTAGCAGTATTGCACTGAATTGTATGGAAGTGTATTGTACTGTGTTGTACAGTATTGCACTGAATTGTGTTGTACTATATATATTGTACTGTATTTGCACTGATTTGTACTGTATTGCACTGTACTGTATGTAAGTGCATTGTATTGTACTGTATTGCATTGGATTGTACTGTATTGCACTGTACTGTATGTACGTGCATTGGTGACTGTATGGTGACAGACAGTGTATGGTGACAGTGTGTGGTGATAGTGTAAGGTGACAGTCAGTGTGTGTGGTGACCGTGTATGGTGACAGACAGTGTAAGGTGACAGTCAGTGTATGGTGACAGTCAGTGTGTGGTGACAGACAGTGTAAGGTGACAGTCAGTGTGTGGTGACAGTCAGTGTGTGGTGACAGTCAGTGTGTGGTGACAGTCAGTGTGTGGTGACAGTCAGTGTGTGGTGACAGTCAGTGTGTGGTGACAGTCAGTGTGTGGTGACAGTGTGTGGTGACAGTCAATGTGTGGTGACAGTCAGTGTGTGGTGACAGTCAGTGTGTGGTGACAGTCAGTGTGTGGTGACAGTGTGTGGTGACAGTCAGTGTATGGTGACAGTCAGTGTATGGTGACAGTCAGTGTATGGTGACAGTCAATGTATGGTGACAGTCAGTGTATGGTGATTGTTATGGTGACAGTCAGACACACCAACTCCTTCTAACACTTTTAGTTCAGCAATAGGAGAGAAAGAAGGCAGAGGCCGAGGAACTTAACAAACCAGCATCACTTCTCACCCCCACTTATCCCCCAGTGTCAGAGTCAAAAGCCAGAGTATCATTGTACCAATGTCAACATTTGCAACGCGAGAATAGCTTAAAAATCTGCCTTAGTCCCAATGAAAAGCGCTATTTTGGCACCGAGGTAAGTAGCTCCTTACAAAGTAGCCTACCAGACTTACACAGTGTAGAACCCCTGACTGATTTTCAGAATGTGATATAACACAGCTGTCTACCACATGTGGCCCTCTACAAATATTAGCCTCTCTAGAATCTAGAGGCCTATGCGTTCTAATTATTTTGTTGCTGTTGTGACACTGATGGTCAGTGCACAAAGTACAGTCTCTTTATGTACTTCTCTTTTAAAGATACAGACTAACATTACTTTTCAACACAAAGATTTTAAGCAGTAATTATTCAAAAACCAAAAAGTAGCTCGACATTTTAAGTGTGTGTGCGCGCACGCACACACACACGCACGCGCGCGCGTGCACACACACACACACACACACACACACACACACACACACACACACACACACACACCAAGAGAGAGAGAGAGAGAGAGAGAGAGAGAGAGAGAGAGAGAGAGAGAGAGAGAGAGAGAGAGAGAGAGAGAGAGAGAGAGAGAGAGAGAGAGAGAGAGAGCTCTTGAGGTTACATCTTTACCAAAACAAACAAAACAACAAAGTATGACATACCATCCACACAAAACCCTTCTTTAAAAATATTATCAATGATACATATTAAAATAATGTCTGTCAAAACAATTGATTTTTTTAGGCAAACATGATCCTATACATTCCAACTTACATAGACTAGTATACATATGACAAAAAAGATAGCATAAATTAAAACGTTCATTATCGCAAAATTCGAAATTTAATGTACTGACTAAAACAATCATTACAGGTAATATGTTTAATGAAGAAGAAGAAGAAGAAGAAGAAGAAGAAGAAGAAGAAGAAGAAGAAGAAGAAGAAGAAGAAGAAGAAGAAAAGAGAGAGAGAGAGAGAGAGAGAGAGAGAGAGAGAGAGAGAGAGAGAGAGGAGAGAGGAGAAGAGGAGGAGAGAGAGAGAGAGAGAGAGAGAGAGAGTTATTTTATTAATTAAAAGAACATTTCTGAAGCCACAGCCTATTTCAGTAAAAGGTGACCTCACACTGTAAGCTATATTAGGCCTATACCTAGTACAGTCGGACCCGCTTATAAAGAAGCTCGCTTACAGTGAATCCCCCTTATAAGAAAGCAAAAAATTTGGTTCCCTCGAAGGTGTTCTTTATTATGACTTAAGAAAGCTGGGATATAAGAATCTCGCTTATAAGAAACCCCTCTTATAAGAACGTCAATTTCTGGTCCCACAGAGGATGTTAGCTCGGATATAAGAAAGTCTAGTCCGTTTTGAGAGCTTTACTTGGTAATAAGAGACCTCCTTCAGTCAGTTTCCTGTAAGCGAGCTCAACAAACCTGGCAAGTTTTGAACGACAGGCACATAAAAGCAAAATTTCTCCGATAACGTCGTGTTTCTTTTCCATTCATTCGTATTACATGGACTCTCACGCACAGCGTGTATTTTTCGCAACAGCTAGGGCGGGTTCCTGTTGGCCCCTCTTTCCCCTTGTTGATTGCTGGAATCGGAAAGGCGAAGCCAGCCTCACATCTATGTCAAACGCCTGTCAAAATGGCTGACATTGCTGGAATCGGAAAGGCGAAGCCAGCCTCACATCTATGTCAAACGCCTGTCAACATGGCTGACATTGCTGGAATCGGAAAGGCGAAGCCAGCCTCACATCTATGTCAAACGCCTGTCAACATGGCTGA
>JASPKP010000047.1:67500-72500 GCA_030674155.1 Stramonita haemastoma | reverse complement strand
CTCTTCAGTTTGTAACAGACAATGCAGACCACTCAGCTCATTTTAGATGGGGTGGGAATTTTAATGGAATGGAAGCAAAAAAGAACAGGAGGGTATCCAGGGGAAAAAAGATGAACAAACAGGGAATCCAGTGCACTTGAGAAATAAGGTATGTTAAATCTTGTGCATGTAAACAACCCCTCAACAACAAAAGAATTACTCCAAGTAAAAATATGATTATACAAGTGTACAGGCAGACAGAACTATGTGTGGCACAGCACTGCTAACAAAATCTCATTGGATAAATCAGCCTGAACTTTACATAAATAATTCTATTGTGACAAGAAGTATATTTTTTGGTAAGTGTGGTTATGAGACATTCACGTAATTATACAAATTCTGAGACTGTATGGAGGCGAGTGAATAAATAGTGGTTTGTGGTATGAACTGCATTAATTCTTAATTACAAAGAGACAGTGCAATCTGCAGTTTAAGCCTACGCTAACCCTGTTGTAGTTCTTGATAAAGGTAAATTATAAAATTTTATTTTGTAAAATTTCAGAGTGAAAGTCAAGTTTACTGCAAATGCTTATGAAGAAAATAACCTTATATATCTACATTATCCAGATACAATGTTAGGAATGTAAAAGAAAACAACAACCTTTCGTTGCAGATCTGACTGGAACACACTGGGTTCTTTGTGTTTCAAGAGCATTTCGGACATAGCTGCTGTTGATAATATCTTGATACACCTTGAAAGATATCTTGGCCCCCGAAGTCTTCTCAACCAGCAGGGCATAGGTTGATGCAAGCACCTCATGATGGCGTGCACCCAGGGAAGTCAGGTGTTTTTCCTGCCCATGACTGCTATGAGTTCATACATCATGCATCTACTTTACTTTGATCTTCATCTCCAATCAAGTACAACAGTTTGCAGTGATGTATGTGGTAACTTTCTATCAGTCACTGTACATGGAAGCCCAGGCAATTATAAATAGTGATTCCTCTGACAGTTTCATCAGATCTGTTGTCCTTCAGCTGGGATACTTCCACACTCAGATGAGTTTCCTAGGAACCACTGGACATGTACTGAAAGGGTATGAACATGTGTACACCTCAAATGCTATTTATCACATTTATTATGAGTGGGAAGTCTTACTCCCGTGCTGTTCGAGCATACTTTCTCACGGATGATACCCTCAACACCATCTTCACAGCTCCTGCATACTACATGCCATGGATCCTGGTTTACCATGATATCCCATCACCAGATTAAATCTAACACAGCATGATTCAGCCAGTGTGTGACTTCCATTTTAGTGTTAGTTTTTGAAGTATGATACAAGGTTGTACCACCAGCACAATTTCCTTTTCTGAAAATTCCATAAGAAAACGCGACAACAGCCGAAATCCCCATCACTTCACCAAAGTGTATTACAGTCGCATACGTATACGCGCTCGCGCATGTGCGCACGTGCGCGCTCGCGTGTGTGTAAATTAAAATTTGTTAGCACCATTTGTGGTTGGTATTATGTTCAAGAATAGGTTGAATGCAAGGGTTTGATTTGTTTTCACAAGATGGGGGGAGGGATAACCTAGTGGTCAGAACACTGCGCTGGCAATTTGACGTCCAGGGTTCGATTCCCGGTCGAGGGGATTTTTCCTCTGGAGTTAACATCAGTGCTAACTCCACTCTCCCCAAAAGTCCTTCGGATGAGACTATAAACCGAGGCCCGGGTGCGAACGCATGCAGAACATCTTGTGCACGTGTTAAATCCTGTTCCGCTTTTCGTAAGAGTAGGCCATTGTGTTCCTGTGGAAACAGATGACACGATTTACAAAAACTGCATACACACGGGGACTGAATGTAAAAAAGCACATGACTGCTTATTCTATTATCCTCGATATAAAAGAATTTTTAAAAATTGTTTTAATATAGATCTAGCGCCATATAGATTCTATAATTATAATATCATTGATAATAATAACAATAAACAATACTCAAATCTCAAAGAAATAGTAGTCTTAATCAACAATCTTCTATTGTTTATATAATAGATTTGTCCCACCACTGTGCAGAAACAACTGTCACGGATACAGGCAAAACTAGGAGTTCGGCTTAGAATACGGGGTCTCGAAAAATTTAGGGGGTAGGGGTAGAAAACAAGCAATATCTTTTTTAATTATTTGTTGATTGCAACTGTTCTTGGTTTTTTATTTACAGAAGAGGTCATACTAGCTTGCTATGATAAACATGTTTCATTAATCGTGTATGAAACACATACAAATGGGAAAAATGTAAGCATTTTGTTCAAATCAGCAAAGAATATTAACTATTTTTGTCCCCAAAATGTACAAAATTGATGAATTTCCTGCCTAATTTTGTTTTAAAAAACATCTATGACCTGTCAGTGATTGTATATAGTTGTTCTAATGATTATTTTGTCAAAATCATAGTCACAATAGTAGTTTGTCATAATTTTTTTAGTCACAGGAATTCAGTGAGGGGGTACCTCATTTGAAGTGAAATAGCTAATTCGTTGAACCATATATTCTTTTAGATTTTTGATATGTTATCCGTGGATGTCTGACGATACCGAATCAGTTGAGTTTGCTTTCGAAGCAGTTTGTTTAAGGTTCGGCCGAATTCGGGGCTTATTTGACTGGACTAAAAGAGGGAGGATGGAGAGGGGGTGGGGGTGGGTGCAGACAGACAGGCACCATTGTATACAGGCTGGACATCACTGGCATGTATGACACTCCACTACCATCTCCTCCTTCCACTCTACAAGCCTGTGTGTGTGTGTGTGTGTGTGTGTGTGTGTGTGTGTGTGTGTGTGTGTGTGTGTGTGTGTGTGTTTGTGTGTGTGTGTGTGTGTGTGTGTGTGTGTGTGTGTGTGTGTGGTGTGTGTGTGTGTGTGCGTGCGTGTGCGCGCGCACCGTGAGGCATATGCTTGCACCTGTACGTGAGAGAGAGAGAGAGAGAGAGAGAGATTTCAGGTACTATAGTCCAGTCAAATAAGCCCCAAATTCGGCCGAACCTTAAACAAACTGCTTCGAAAGCAAACTCAACTGATTCGGTATCGTCAGACATCCACGGATAACATATCAAAAATCTAAAAGAATATATGGTTCAACGAATTAGATATTTCACTTCAAATGAGGTACCCCCTCACTGAATTCCTGTGACTAAAAAAATTATGACAAACTACTATTGTGACTATGATTTTGACAAAATAATCATTAGAACAACTATATACAATCACTGACAGGTCATAGATGTTTTTTAAAACAAAATTAGGCAGGAAATTCATCAATTTTGTACATTTTGGGGACAAAAATAGTTAATATTCTTTGCTGATTTGAACAAAATGCTTATATTTTTCCCATTTGTATGTGTTTCATACACGATTAATAAAACCTGTTTATCATAGAAAGCTAGTATGACCCCTTCTGTAAATAAAAAACCAAGAACGGTTGCAATCAACAAATAATTTAAAAAGATATTGCTTGTTTTCTACCCCTACCCCCTAAATTTTTAGAGACCCCGTATTCTAAGCCGAACTCCTAGTTTTGCCTGTATCCGTGACAGCTGTTTCTGCACAGTGGTGGGACAAATCTATTATATAAACAATAGAAGATTGTTGATTAAGACTACTATTTCTTTGAGATTTGAGTATTGTTTATTATCATTATTATCAATGATATTATAATTATAGAATCTATATGGCGCTAGATCTATATTAAAACAATTTTAAAAAAATTCTTTTATATCGAGGATAATAGAATAAGCAGTCATGTGCTTTTTTACATTCAGTCCCCGTGTGTACGCAGTTTTTGTAAATCGTGTCATCTGTTCCCACAGGACCACAATGGCCTACTCTTATGAAAAGCGGAACAGGATTTAACATGTGCACAAGATGTTCTGCATGCGTTCGCACCCGGGCCTCGGTTTATAGTCTCATCCGAAGGACTTTTGGGGAGAGTGGAGTTAGCACTGATGTTAACTCCAGAGGAAAAATCCCCTCGACCGGGAATCGAACCCTGGACGTCAAATTGCCAGCGTAGTGTTCTGACCACTAGGTTATCCCTCCCCCCATCTTGTGAAAACAAATCAAACGCTTGCATTCAACCTATTCTTGAACATAATACCAACCACAAATGGTGCTAACAAATTTTAATTTACACACACGCCAGCACGCACGTGCGCACATGCGCGAGCGCGTATACGTATGCGACTGTAATACACTTTGGTGAAGTGATGGGGATTTCGGCTGTTGTCGCGTTTTCTTATGAAATTTTCAGAAAAGGAAATTGTGCTGGTGGTACAACCTTGTATCATACTTCAAAAACTAACACTAAGATGGAAGTCACACACTGGCTGAATCATGCTGTGTTAGATTTAGTCTGGTGATGGGATATCATGGTAAACCAGGATCCATGGCATGTAGTATGCAGGAGCTGTGAAGATGGTGTTGAGGGTAGCATCCGTGAGAAAGTATGCTCGAACAGCACGGGAGTAAGACTTCCCACTCATAATAATTATGAGAAATAGCATTTGAGGTGTACACATGTTCATACCCTTTCAGTATATGTCCAGTGGTTCCTAGGAAACTCATCTGAGTGTGGAAGTATCCTAGCTGAAGGACAACAGATCTGATGAAACTGTCAGAGGGATCACTATTTATAATTGCCTGGGCTTCCATGTACAATGACTGATAGAAAGTTACCGCATACATCACTGCAAACTTTTGTACTTGATTGGAGATGAAGATCAAAGTAAAGTAGATGCATGATGTATGAACTCATAGCAGTCATGGGCAGGAAAAAACCTGACTTCCCTGGGTGCACGCCATCATGAGGTGCTTGCATCAACCTATGCCCTGCTGGTTGAGAAGACTTCGGGGGCCAAGATATCTTTCAAGGTGTATCAAGATATGCAGTATTATCAACAGCAGCTATGTCCGAAATGCTCTTGAAACACAAAGAACCCAGTGTGTTCCAGTCAGATCTGCAACGAA
>JASPKP010000047.1:40000-52500 GCA_030674155.1 Stramonita haemastoma | reverse complement strand
GCAATGGTTGAGAAAAAAAAGTCCCAGAAAAAAATCAAGAAAAAAAGCCCAAAATTGGGTAAAAAATACAGAAAAAAATCACAATCGGGTCAAAAAACCCCATAAAATCCTTTTACAAAACACACACCCACGCACACGCACCCACGCACGCACACACCACGCAGCCAGAGTTTAAAATAAAATAAGACAATAACACAAAAAAAATGTGCATGCAGTACAATGCATACACACATACTCACACACACACAACACACACGCACGCAACACCAACCACCAGAAACGCACGAAACGCACCACACACACGCAACCCGCACGCAGCCAATTTTAAAATAAGAGTAAAATGTGCATGCATACAAGCACACACACACACACACACACCCACACACACACAACACACACACACAACAACACACACAACGCCCCAAACCAAACCAAACGCACGCACGCACGCACGCACCACACACGCCCCGCGAGCTTGGGACTTTTTTTCTGTGATTTTTTTTTTGTGCTTTTTTTCCATTACCGATGCAATACCTAGCCGGATTCAAAGTAAAGCCTATAAGAGGACATTACAAAGAACCCCTTATTTAGCCTATAGGCTAGGCCTAGCCCCTGCCTTCTATGCCTTTCAATATTTTGTTGCGGGGAAATATACATGCACAAATAAAATCTTTACTTATTACTCTTCTTAAGTATATCTAACATTACTTTTAAACACGAAGATTTAAGCAAAAATTTAAATAAATTAAACCATAAGCACACATGACATTTTATGCACCCACACACACACACACACACAACACACACAACACCGCGCGCGCGCGCGCGCGGCGCGCACAAAACCCACACGGGAAGAGAGAGAAGGAGAGAAGAGAAGAGAGAGAGAAGAGAGAGAGAGAAGAGATTTTATTATTTATTTATTTTTTTGTTTATTTATTTTTTTATATCGGGAAACAGAATAACAATCATATCTTTTTTTCACCCCGTCCCCGGTGTATGCATTTTGTAACAGCATATGTTCCACCGGCACACGAGGGCCCCTACTCTTACGAAAAGCGAACAGGATTTAACGTGTGCGCAAATGTTCTGCGGGGTTTTTCGCACACGGGCTCGGTTTAAAGTCCATCCGAAGGATTTTTGGGGAGAGAGTCAGCACTGATGTTAACTCCAGGAAGAAAAATTCCTCACCGACTCGAACCCGGGTCTTCAATTGCCACCCCAATGTTCTGACCACTAGGCTATCCGCCCCCCCCCCCCCCCCCCCCCCCCCCCCCCAAAAGAGAGAGAGAAGAGAGAAGAGAGAGAGAAGAGAGAGAGAAAAGAGAGAGAGAAAAGAGAAGAGAGAGAGAGAAAAATTAATTTAAGTCTTTGAAATTAAGTAAAATATACTGACACACCTACCCAAAATGCTTTCTACTGGGGTTTTTTCTGCCTTTTTTTTATTCTTTTTCGTTTTGTTTGTTTTTTTTTCCTGTATAAATTACATACACATCTATTATTTTAAACAAGGATAAAAGAAAATCACTGAAAACATTCGGGGCTAACACACTCTCATACTGACAATAAACAAACGTTGAAATGCCCGGCGCGAGCGCGCCGCGCGCCCCACGCCACACACACACACACACCACACACCACCAAACACACACACACACAACACACCACACACACACACACACAAAACACACAAACACCGCATCCACACAACACACACAAACACAAAAACATACACACACACCACAACAACACACACACACCACACACCCCACACACACCACCACCCACACACCACACACACACACACACGCACGCCCACGCACCACACAGCACGCGAGCTGTAAACTTTTTTCTGTGACTTTTTTTTGGAGACTTTTTTTCCAATTACCGATGCAAAAGCCTACCGGATTCAAAGTAAAGCTCTATAAGAGTGACAGTTGACAAAAAAACCTTACTTAGGCTATAGCTGCCCTAGGCCCCGCCTTCTATGCCTTTCAGTATGTGTTGCGGTAAATAGTACAGTGCACGAAAATAAATCTGTTTACTATTTACTCTTCTTAATATATCTCCCCATTATTTTAAAAAACAAAATTTTAAGCAATAATACAAAAAAAACCATAACAACAATGACATTTAATCACCAAAACACAACACACACCCCCGCGCGCGCGCGACGCGCGCACACACACACACACACCACAACACCACACAAACACACACACACACACACACACACACACACAAGAGAGAGAGAAGAGAGAGAAGAAAAAGAAGAGAGAGAGAGAGAAGAGAGAAAGAGAGGGGATATTTTATTTATTTATTTATTTATTCTTTTAAATCAGGATACAGAATAAGCAATCATATGTTTTTTTTCACCCGGCCCCGTGTGTAACAGTTTTGTAAATCAGTCACTGTTCCCCCCCGGCACACGATGCTATCTTACGAAAGCGGAACGGGATTTACGTTGCGCAAGAGTTCTGCGCGTTCGCACACGGGGCCTCGTTTAAAAGTCTCATCCCAAGGCTTTTGGGAGAGGGGAGTCACACTGAGTTAACTCCAGAAAAATTTCCTTACCGGACTCGAACCCGGTCTTCAATTGCCAGCGCATTTTCCCGACCACTAGGCTATCCGCCCCCCCCCCCCCCCCCCCCCCCCCGAAGAAGAGAGAGAGAGAAGAGAGAGAGAGAGAGGAGAGAGAGAGAGAGAAGAGAGAGGAGAGAGAGAAAATTTAATTTAATCTTGAAATTCATAAATATTATACACAACCTACCCAAATGCTTCAAATGGGGTTTTCTGCTTTTCTTTAATCATTTCGTTTGTTTTGTTATTTTTCGCTGTATAAATTATCAACACATCTTGTATTTAGTAAACAAGGATAAAAAATCACGAAAACATTCAGGCTAACACACTCTCATCTAAAGCATTCAACAACGTTGCATGCCCGGGCGCGAGCGGCGCGCGCGCACGCACGCACACACACACAACACACACAACACACACACACACACAACCCACACACACCACACAAACACTACACACACACACCACACAGCACCGCATGCACACACATACACACACAAAACAACAAATACACACACAAAACACACACACACCACACACACACCACACACATACGCGCGCGCACACACAAACACACACACAACACACACCACACACACACCACACACCACACACACACACACAACACACACACCACAAAGCCACACGCCCCACAACCCCAACGCCACACAGAGGCATGCATGCATGCATGCAGAAAGACGTGTGATGGGAAAAGAAACAGTTAACGACAACAGAACCAACCTTTTTTTTAATGAATTATATACGACACGTTATACAGCAGATCACATACATTGACTTTTACAAGATCTTTCAATACTTACGGGTGACAAGATCCACCAGCTTTTCACAGAGTAATCCATTATAGGCCTAATGGCTAATACTATCCAGCAACACCATCTACCTTTTCAGATTCAGATGTAAAACAATTTAGTGAATTACACCTGTTTAGCTACACAAATTGAAAAGTGTAATAGGCCAATGTACTAGCCTGGAGAAATTGTAGGCTAGGCCTAGCCTAGAGATGTCTAGCCTACTAGCCTGCCTGCCCGCCTCTCTAGGCCTATCTGTGAGGAATATGGCTAGTGGTGTGGGGAGAACGCTAGCCTAGCCTAGTATAGGCCCTAGTACAACGTAGCAACGCAGTTCGTCGCAACTTGCTGCGTCGATCCCGGGGAGGGGGGGGGGGGGAGCAATGCAGTTCGTCCCAATTGCCACGAACTGGGTTGATGCAGGGATTTACACAAATGTACGAAGAGCTTCTAAAACGCTGCAGTAGTGAATTATATATTATATTGAACTTACGTTGATTAATGATATGTTGTTTGTTTGTTTTTTTACATGGGGGGGGGGGGGGGGGGGGGGGGGGGGGGGTTAACGCGTTTCGTCACCAATTGTTATGCTTTTCTTTTCTTTTCTTTTTTGCTTACGAACCAGGGAAATATTTTATGCAATTTGTTATTTGTAGTACTTTTGTTTTAATCTGATCTAAAAAAATATATATATTGTTTCTAGTACTTTTTCCCCACAATGAGGATATTGGTTAAGTTTCTTCCTCCCTAATACCACAATACTATGATTTAGATGGCTTATTTGGTTGATAGATGATGTTTTCAGTTGCTTAACTTGTTATGCTTTTTGTTTGCTACTTACTTATCAGCGTCTTTTTTTATATTACCATAATCATCATTTGATAATTTCTTATTTCAGTTCTGAGCGTGTGTGCTTTTTTGTTATTTTATTGTTGTCTTTCTTCTTGTTTCTTGCTCTTGTGTTTGTTACTGTTGTTGTTGTCTCTTGTTTTTTTGCTATTTCCTCTATTATTTTGTTGTTTAGAGGGGTTTTTTATTTCTGATTTCTACTCCGAAGGGCTACTGACATAAAAAAGCATCATGAGCGCTTACTTCCATCTCATCCTCCATCTCTTAAAATTTATCTTGCTCTGACTTGACTCTCTCTTCTCTCTCTCTCCTCTCTCCTCTCCTCTCCTCTCTCTCCTCTCTCTCTCCTCTCTCTCTTCTCTCTGTCTCTCCCCCCCCCCCTCCTCTCTCTCTCTCTCTCTCTCTCGTCTCTCTGTGTCTCCTCCCCCCCCCCCTCCTCCTCTCTCTCTCTCTCTCCTCTCTCTCTCTCTCTCTCTCCTCTGGATGTGGGGAAAGTTTTGAGCCCAAACGGGATTCGAACCACCGCACTCGCAATTTAACGACCCGGGTTCGAGTCCGGTCGAGGAGATTTTTCTTCTGGAGTTAACATCAGTGCTGACTCCACTCTCCCCAAAAAGTCCTTCGGATGAGACTTTAAACCGAGGCTCCGTGTGCGAACGCACGCAGAACATCTTGCGCGCTCGTTAAATCCTGTTCCGCTCCGCTTTTCGTAAGAGTAGGCAATCGTGTGCCGGTGGGAACAATGACATTTACAAAAACTTCATACACACCGGGGACTGGATGTAAAAAAGCACAAGAGTGCTTATTCCATTATCCTCGATATAAAAGAATAAATCAAATCAAATCAATCTTCTCTCTCTCTCTCCTCTCTCTCTCCTCTCTCTCTCTCTCTCTCTCCTCTCTCATCTCTCTCTCTCTCTCTCTCTCTCTCTCTCCAAGGGGGACGGGATAGCCTAGTGGTCAGAACATTGCGCTCGCAATTTGACCACCGAGTTCGATTCCCGGTAGAGGGGATTTTTCCCCTGGAGTTCACATCAGTGCTGACTCCACTCTCCCCAAAATCTTTCGGATGAGACCAGAACCCCTGTGCGAACACACGCAGAACATCTTGCGCACACGTTAAATCCTGTTCCGCTTTTCGTAAGAGTAGGCCATTGCACGCCGGTGGGAACAGACGACAATATTTACAAAACTGCATACACACGGGGACTGGATGAAAAAAAGCACATGAGTGCTTATTCCATTATCCTCGATATAAAAGAAAAGAATAAAATCTCTCTCCTCTCTCTCTCTCTCTCTCTCTCTCTCTCTCTCTCTCTCTCTCTCTCTCTCTCTCTCTCTCTCTCTCTGTTCGAATCATACCGGCTTACACCATCAGCAATACACACAAACTCTATCATACTGGAGATGACATAGATAGACTACACCCCCCCCCCCCCCCCCCCCCCCACCCCATCATATCTTTTCCAGACAACCTTACAGAAATGTACAGAACATAGCAATTACACACACACACACACACACACACACCACACACACACACACACACACACACACACCACACACCGCGCACACCACGCAACGCACAACCACACACACACACACACACACACACACACACACACACACACACACACACACACACACACACAAACACACCACCAACTTAATTATAGTGCAGGGAAAGGGGTGTCATGACTGGGTAGAATAATGAATTTGAAAAACTGCACTCCATAGTCAACTACCTAGCATCTATACTAGAGACAGCAGTACAACTACGGCTTCATCATCAACACTCAAGTACTGAAGTGTGTATCCTGAAGGAAGGAACAGGTGGAGCTGTTACTCGGGTACTGTACAGGCCAGGAACAACACTCTTCCTCTGTTCACCTACCTTCAGTGAGGCCTACAACAGAAGAGGTTGTATTGTCCCCAGAGGAGGTATGGACTAGGCCCCAGAGCCCCACTTGTCTCCGCGACAACAGGCAGGTAGGCTACGACTTCCGCAGTCCCAAAGCCACACTCCATGCCTCCGCCATCATACCAGCCAGAGGCCTCACATCCTAGACACTGTCAATGCCCCAGCAACAGAACACTAGGCTACAGGGGGCATGTGATAGCATGGGGGTGAAGTAGGCCTAGCCTACCTTGACCAGTCTACACTAGGTCCCCACCACAACCAGAGGAGCACCTATACTAGGTTGGCCCTGGACACCTAAGTCAAAGTCAAAGTCAACTTTTTATTTCCAGATGGTACATTGAATAAGCATTGATTTGCTTTTTTTTTCCATCAAGCCATCTATCTAAGGAAAACATCACCAAAATTATTTACTAACATGATTTCAACACCCTTAAAATATAAAATATACAAGCAACAAAAAAAACCAACAAAAAAAAACAAACAAAAGCCAACCAACCAAACAAAAAAAGAAACAAAAATGCACTCAAAAGCCGCACATACACACACATACGCGCGCACGCGTGTGTGAGTGTGTGTGTGTGTGTGTGCGCGCGCGCGCGCGCGTTCGTGCGCGCGCACGCGTTCGTGTGTGCGCACGGGTTCGTGTGTGCGCACGGGTTCGTGTGTGCGCGCGTACGTGTGTGCGCGCGCGTTCGTGTGTGCGCGCGCGTTCATGTGTGCGCGTCGGTTCGTGTGTGTGTGTGTGTGTGTGTGTGTGTTTTGTGTGTGTGTGTGTGTGTGTGCATTCATTTATTTATTTATTTATTTATTCAAACCACTTAAGGTCACAGCAGATTTCTCTGCGTCAAATTCGGGTTGCTCTTCCCGGGGAGCGTCCGTCGCCACAAATGCAGCGCCACCCTTTTTTTTTCTTTTTCCTGTCTGCAACTGCATTTGTTTCCATATCAGAGTGGCTTTTTTCTACAGAATTTTGCCAGGGACAACCCTCTTGTTGCCGTGACTTCTTTTACTGCACTAAATAACCATGTGTAACACACAGGACCTCAGTTTCTCGTCTCGTACGAAAGACAAACACCTAGACCCCCACTAATGGTCCAATGGATGTGGGGAAAGTTATGAACCCAAACGGGATTCGAACCACCGCAAACTCCGACTTGGACTTTTCGCTTTCTAAACAGTCACGTTACCTCAGGACCACCGATCCACGGTGCATGTGTTGTGTGTGTGTGTGTGTGTGTGTGTGTGTGTGTGTGTGTGTGTGTGTGTGTGTGTGTGTGTGTGTGTGTGTGTGTGTGTGTGTGTGTGTGTGTAGGTGTGTGTGTAGGTGTGTGTGTAGGTGTGTGTGTAGGTGTGTGTGTAGGTGTGTGTGTGTATGTGTGTGTGTGTGTGTAGGTGTGTGCATGTGTGTGTGTGTGTGCATGTGTGTGTGTGTGTGTGTGTGTGACACATGCATGTGTGTGTATGCTTCAGAGACAGACAGACAGGTAGGCAGTCAGACAGAGATATATCTATTATTTTGGGTAAACTACTGACATGCAATCTATGGTTTCATTGTGTGTTTGTGTGTCTATGAGGGGGGGGGGGGGGGGGGTAAGGACAATGATACAGATATTTACTACATTTTGCTTTTGTATAGACTGACAGTGTCCTGAAATATGAATAAGCTTGACTTGTTTGCTTTACAAAGTCAGGACTATATCATGGACCATTCCATATATCTTTGTTAATAAAAAAAAAAAAAAATCACACACCTACACTCTCTTCTCTCTCTCTCTCTCTCTCTCTCTCTCTCTCTCTCTCCTCTCTCTCTCCTCTCTCTCTCTCATCTCTCTCTCACACACACACACACACACACACACACACACACACACACCACACACACACACACACACACACTGCCATGCATGTGTATCAAATCCTGCAACCCTCTGTATCAAAGTAACTCTTATTTCAGATGGTTTGAACAAACAAAATACTTGTCTGTTTGCTTCATCAAGGCATCTGTGAAAGAAAACACACACAAACCAAAAAAACTAAGAAAAAAGTTTTATTTTAAAGAAACAAGAGAGAAAGAAACAAACACCTGAAACAATCAGCCATGTACAGGTAGCTGTATGATACTGATCTAGAGCAACTGAGTGTGTGTTTTACAGGGAGGTGTGTGTGTGTATGTGTGTGTATGTGTGTGTGTGTAATCATGACTTCGTAACCATAATTGCCCTGGGTAAGGCCCCTTGTCTGTTTAGGATCATCTCTACCCCCCCCCCCCCCCCTCTCTCTCTCTCTCTCTTTGTAGTCAAGTTGAGTACTGCAACAAAGTTTCACAATGACGTATAGTCTTGAGAATAACTGACGTCAGATCATTATCTCATTATGATACCCCCTTCCCCCAAATCTCCTAAGGAAGACAAAGCCGAAATATTGGGGAACACCTAGAGCCTATATAATCTGTTCATTGTTTTACTTACACCATTGCATTACGCGCACACACACACACACACACACACACACACACACACACACACACACACACACACACACACACACGTCACGCAGACACTCAAACACACACACGCGCACACAGGCACATGCACGTGCGAGGACTATGGAGTTGTGCTCTAGGCTACAGAGCACAAGGCCTGGGTAAGTAAGTATGGAGGGCAAGCTGTTACCCATAGTTACCCATACCCCCCCCCCCCCCCCACCTTCTGGTCGCTGGAATGGTCCATTGGAAAGTCGATTGCCGATGCCAATGGTTCCAGTGCCACACACACACACGTTCGAGGGGATTTGTCCCCTGGAGTTAACATCAGTGCTGACTCCACTCTCCCCAAAAGTCCTTCGGATGAGACTGTAAACCGATGCGCGAACACACGCAGAACATCTTGTGCACACGTTAAATCCTTTTTTTTTTTTTTTTTCATTTTATATTTTATACCACTTTATGTCACAGCAGATTTCTCTGCGTGAAATTCGGGCTGCTCACCCCGGGGAGAGCGCGTCGCCACAAGTGCAGCGCCTACCCGTTATTATTTTTTTTTTTTTCATCAGGGATGGTGTCTAAACACACCTGTGTGCCTGCTGGGTTTTTTAAAATAATTTTGTCATCCGCTCCTACCGGCACATGATGGCCTGCTCTTCCGAAAGGCGGAACGGGATTTTAACGTGTGCGAAAGATGTTCAGCGTGCGTTCGCACACGGAGCCTCGGTTTCTAGTCTCATCCGAATGACTTTGACATTCAGTTCGATTTTTTCGTCAAACTGGGAAGAAAGGGCGAGGCTGGGTACGAGCCCAGAAACTCACGGTTTACATATTGGCAGGTGAACGTCTTAACCATCCTGCCACCGTCCTTCCCAGAGTAGGCCATTGTGTGCCGATGGGTACAGATGACAAAATTTACAAAACTGCATACACACGGGGACTGGGTGTAAAAAAAAAAGCCCATGAGTACTCATTCCCTTATCCTCGATATAAAAGAGTAAATATATATATTTAAGGGAGATTTTCCTCTGGAGTTAACATCAATGCCGATTCCACTCCTCCCAAAAGTCCTTTGATGCGACTTTAAACCGAGGTCCCGTGTGCGAACACACGCAGAACATCTCACGCACACCGTAAAAACTGTTCCGCCTTTTGGAAGAGTAGGCCATTGTGTGCCGGTGGGAACATACGACAAAACTGCATACACACGGGACTGGATGTAATAAGGCACATAAAAATGTCGACGCTCATCAGATATCAAAGATCGTGAAGGATACAGCAGAGCTCCGCGAAAGTACAGATATTGACCAGAGATGAAAAGGAAACAATTTGATAACGCCTTGTTGTCAGAGTTGACGCGTTCTGTAAAAGATCAGGAAGAATTGAGAAAAATGTACATAAGCTTTCATTGAAAAGAAAGCCACCAACTCACCAAATTTCTGCGGCTATTTAGTTTAATCACTTTCAGGCACTTTTGACAAAAGAAACGGGTTCTGTAACACATTGCAACAGGAAGATGGGAGAAGAAGAGCTGCTGTATTTTAATCGCCCCCATCTCAAAGGAAGAAGCGTTGTGTGCTTTAAGGAAGAAGAACAATAACAAAGCTGCAGGGCCAGATGGTATTATTGGTTTGTTGTTGAAATACACAGCCAGAACAGAGTGATTTTAAATGTTATGTTAGTTTTTCTGACTCGTTATTTGATAGAGGACTGCATCCTGACAACTGGACTGAATCTGTTATTCTGCCTCTTCACAAAAAAAGGAGATGTGGATAATCCAAACAACTACAGAGGAACATCCTTGTGTGATGCTAGCAGTAACGGTTGTAGGAGAAAAAGTCACAGGAAAAAAAGTCACAGAAAAAAGTCACAAAATTGGGTAGGAAAAAAAGTCACAGGTAAAAAGTCACAATCAGGTCAAACAAAGCCAAGTAAAATCCAGTTTACAAAAACACACACACACACACGCGTGCGCGCACGCACGCACGCACGCACACACGCACGCACGCACACACGCACGCGCACGCGAACACGCACGCATGCACACGCACGCAGGCCAGAGAATAAAAGTAAAATAAGAGCAATATCATCAAGAAAAATGTGCAGTGCAGTACAATGCATACACACACACACACACACACACACACACACACACACACACACACACACAACACACACACACACACACGCACGCCGCCGCGCACGCCGGGCTTGTGACTTTTTTTCCTGTGACTTTTTTTCTGTGACTTTTATTGTTGTGACTTTTTTTCCAATTACCTCAGTAATAACCACAATAGTAATAGCAGAGTTGAATGAAACAGCCTGTTGAGAAGCAAACCTCACAGGGCAGTCAGTTGCAGTGTTGAAGAAAGCCATTGAAGTGTCTGCTACAGACAGTTAGATTGATGGTGGTCCCACTTAAGTGTTACAGCACAAAAGCACTTGAGGTTGGACACAAGACCGGCAGGCCATCACTCCTGTCTCCCGGTGTAGCAGCAGAGGTGGAGGGAGGGGGGGCACACACCTGGTGGCGATCCTATGACCATGTCTCCATGGTGAGGAGTCACAGTACTAGGCACGCAGACTGGACTAGGCCTAAGTAGGCCCACACTTGATTTTGAATGGGGGGACAGGAGCCCTGGATGGATGGAAAGCCATCATTGGCATGGTGGGCTGGTCTTGAGTGGTTCTCCATAGGCTACCTTCCGAAACAATCAGCTGGCTACACTGACACAGACACAACTGGGTGGCCAATGCCTCAAGTCTCTATGTTAGATGGGATATAATCCGACATGGAATGGAAGATTTGAAATAGAGTTGGCTTACTTTTTGTTTGTTTGTTTTTTTCTTTTTTGACTGATCCGCCACAGGAACACACTGTCTGAAGGTAGACAACATCACAGGTGCAATCCACATGATTGCAGATGACCACTGGTATAAAATGAAAAGTATTGGAAGCCAGGTTCCGTCTTAATTGAATACTTTCATCGGAGCGCTCCTTACACACGTCTTGACAGCTTGAAGAGAGAGAGAGAGAGAGAGAGAGAGAGAGAGAGAGAGAGGAGAGAGAGGAGAGAGAGAGAGAGAGAGAGGAGAGAGAGAGAGAGAGGAGAGAGAGAGAGAGACAGAGACAGATAGAGAGAGAAGAATTTCTTGAGATTGCCTCAATATCAAACAACCCAAGCAATAAAAAAGAAATGGTACTTGTAAAAAACACTTATGACATATATCTTTCTTTTACATTAAAACAATACTATCAATCGACAAAAAAAATTACAACAAATAAACGCCATTAAAAAAAATCAGCAACATTAAGATGTAACGCCCCATAAAATGTCCAAACGTAACACTTTTCAAGTTGTGTTTACAGAAATGCCCTACAAGAATTCCGAAAAAGCGAAGCATAAAATGATATGAGGAAGACAAACAAAAACAACCCCTGTCTGTATTTAGACCTCAAAAATACTATTTCAAATTCGACATAGGGACCAAAACATTGCTATCAATGATAAGCTTGTGATAGTTTGCATATATAAAAAAGGGGGAAAGGAAAAGACGCTAAGATACTATGTACATCTGACAGTTTGTTTTATTCGCTGTTAATGTTTAAATGACCAATGCCTTGTCATCTTCTTGTGGCCAGTTGTTCAAACGGTAATTGGACAACAACGATTATAACATTCACTTGTGGTTATTAGCATACATCTGATAGGAATGTATGGTATGGAACATTTTAGACGAAACATAAATTTAGTAAATAAATAAATGAATGAATGAATAAATAAAATTGATTACAGAATTGATAATTAGGGCATAAATTGTACACAGAGTAGCATAAGACACTGAAACAACTTGAGAAATA
>JASPKP010000047.1:32500-37500 GCA_030674155.1 Stramonita haemastoma | reverse complement strand
CGGCTGACCAGTTCAGGACAAAACACACTTAGCGACACCACAACTTAACTAGCTGACGGCTGACCAGTTCGGACAAAAACACTTAGCGACACAACAACCAGCTGACGGACAGTTCCCACACTTTTTCTGCAAGTGCCTGGAGGGAAAGAAGGGGGAGAGGAGGAGGGAGGAGGGAGGTAGGTATCTATAGACAATTTTTTTTAATACAGGAAGAAAGCCAGCCACAAAAAAGGCAGCAATACTGTCTGCTATATCTAATCTGTCTGTTTCTCTGTCTCTATGACTCTCTGTCTGTCTGTCTCTCTGTTTGTCTAGATATATCTCGCTCTCATGTTTACACACATACAACAGCACTACATCTATAACACACATACATGTATATATACATAAACACGCAAGAACGCACATATGCAAGCACGCACACACGCAAGCACGCACACACGCACGCGCCCACAACACTCACGCACCAACATCTTGCGCACACGTAAAATCCTGTTCCCCTTTTCGTAAGAGTAGGCCATTGTGTGCCGGTGGGAACAGATGACAATATTTACAAAACTGCATACACAAGGGGACTGGACGAAAAAAAAAGCGCATGAGTTCTTATTCCATTATCATCGATATAACAGAATAAATAAATAAAATAAAGAAAGAAAATAAAAAATACACACACACACAGTCACACGCATGCACGCTCGTACACACGCAGGCAGCACGCACACTCACACACATACGTACACACACACCACACATATATGCACGCGCGCGCGCGCGCCCACACACACACACACACACACACAACACACACACACAACACACACCACACACACACACCACACACACACACACACTGATTTTGTAGAAATGTTAAACTCAGTAATTTCTTTGTTAACTGTAGTTCGTATTATTACACTGCAGTCAGTAATTATTATCACTGCGTTCATAATTTTACACTGCAGTTCAGTAATTATTCACTGTAGTTCATAATATACAAAGTTGTTGTTTTTTATCACTTAGCAAGTATTGACCCCCTGAAATTCCTCCTCCCATACCCTGCCATCTACACCCCTTCCCCTGACACCCAGACAATGATACATCCTACTTCTCTCTCTCTCTCTCTCTCTCTCTCCTCTCTCTCTCTCGCTTCTCCTCTCTCTCTCTCCTCTCTCTCTCTCCTTCTCTCTCTCTTCTCTCCTCTCTTCTCCTCACACACACACCACACACACACACACACACACACACACACACACACACAACACACACACACACACACACACACACACAAAGACGAAAAGACGTTAAATAAATTTGAGCACACACACACACACACACACACACACACACACACACACACACACACAACACACACACACACACACACACACACACATTGTTTTTGTTGATGTGATTTCATTGGGTGTGGTTTTTCCCCCAAAGTGCATTTGTAAGGATAATGAATTAGCTGTTGATTACTTGTTTATAGCTGTTCGGCAAAACCAGCGGAAGCAATGGTAAGAGAGATTGACTGATTTATTCTTTTTTTATATTGTGCTTTTTTACATCCAGTCCCCGTGTGTATGCAGTTTTGTAAATGTCACCTGTTCCCACCAGCACACGATGGCCTACTCTTACGAAAAGTGGAACAGGATTTAACGTGTGCGCAAGATGTTCTGCGTGCGTTCGCACACGGGGCCTCGGTTTAAAGTCTCATCCGAAGGGCTTTTGGGGAGAGTGGAGTCAGCACTGATGTTAACTCCAGGAGAAATATCTCCTCGACCGGAATCGAACCCAGGGCGTCAAATTGCTGGGGCAATGTTCTGACCACTAGGCTATCGTCCCCCTGAGAGAGAGAGAGAGAGAGAGAGGAGAGAGGAGAGGAGAGAGAGAGAGAGAGAGAAGAGAGAGAGGAGAGAGGAGAGAGAGAGAGAGAGAGGTTCTCCTGTCTACTGCCCCTCCCCCCCCCCCCTCCCTTTGTACTGTGGATGACACACAGACTACTTCTGTTGATCACTGCTGGACTTCCACCACAGGCTTGCTCACCACTTAGGCTCCTACTTTCCCTTCTTGCGAATTTATCTGTTCTTTCATCAGATCACTAGATCACGGATAAGAAATACCAGGTTTTTGTTGGTTGGGTTTTTTTTCATTCCTCAGCTAAAGCTCCAAGGTTTACCAATGGTGAGATTTTGGGTATGTGACCGTTTTTGCCCACCATTAAGGTAGACGCATTTTGACTTGGAGA
The DNA here is from genome assembly GCA_030674155.1 of Stramonita haemastoma. Classification (NCBI taxonomy): domain Eukaryota; kingdom Metazoa; phylum Mollusca; class Gastropoda; order Neogastropoda; family Muricidae; genus Stramonita; species Stramonita haemastoma. Next base: position 35,258 of record JASPKP010000047.1, on the reverse strand, counting down.
TAAGTGGAAACACGACAGCTGTATAGATCTACATGTTTTGTTTTTTTTAATTGTCATCCCTTTTCACCGGCATGCAATGGCCTACTCTTTTCATAGGCGGAATGGGTTTTAACCAGTGTACAATAAATTTTGCGTGCGTTCGCACAAGGGACCTTGGTGAATAGTCTTATCCTAAGGACTCTCGAGGGAGAGGAGTCGGCACTGCAGAGCCGGGGGAAAATTCTGGGTGACAGCTCAAACCTGGGATCGATCCCGATCCCCGCCATCCGCCCCGCGAGCACAACACTCTAACCTACAGGGTAGCATGTCCCCTAAATTAGGGTTTAAAATCAGCGTCCCATCCACAATTTCACCACTGGGCGACTTTTAGAGCAAACCAGCCAGTATTCAACCTAATGAACAAACAGCACATGAAGAAAACAAGAGAGAAAAATCAGAACTGAGATCGCTACACAACAACAATAACAACAATATACCACACACACACACACACTCACTCACTCATCACTCACTCACACACACACACACACAACACACACACACACACACACACACACACACACACACACACACACACACACACACACACACACACTTCTTGTTTTTAAAATTATGACCCTGATACTGTAATAGCTTCATTGTCAAAAGGATAGGCAATTGTACAGATGCAGCTTTTAACTAAAACATTTTCAATTATTCTAAGTTTATGTTGTCTGTGTATTTCTTTGCTACGTTTTCTGCAACTTTTTGTTTGTATTGTTTAAAATTATTATTGTAATGCACACAAGTACCAACACGCATCCCTACTTTAAAATAGGGCTTAAAAACAGCGAGATTACTATACACAGCCCTCGGATGAGACTGTCAACCAACGACCTGTGTGCAAACGCTTGCAGAACATCTTGCACACAGGTCAAATCCTGTCTGCTTTTGGTAAGAGTAGGATTGTGTGCCGGTGGGAACAGATGACAAGATTTTCAAAACTGCACACACACGGGGACAGGATGTAAAAAAAAAGCACAGAATAAATAGGTCTAAATAGAAATAAATAAATAAATAAAACACCCATCTCTACTTTAAAGTCCTCATCTCATCACCTCCCCCCCCCTCCCCCCCCCCCCTTTTCTGTTAGGTGAACAGAGGTGGGCCTAGCAGTAAAGTTGCATTCAGACAAACACCATAGGCCTACCAACTCATTACTAGGGCTTAGGCTAATAGACTTGACTTGACTTGACTTATGCCTGTGGATTCCCGTGGGAACATAGGGCCACAACAACACTCCTCCAATGGACTGAGTCTGGGAGATAGGCCTACTAGCCTACTTATTTCCCCAGCCAGAGATAACAGAAGGTGGAGGCCAGGGAACTGACCAAACCAGCACCACTCCTCACCCCCAGTCATCCCCAAGTGTCAGAGTCAAATGCCAGCCTGACATGAAACTAACAAAAACAAGCAAAGGTCAACGTTTGCAGCCCGGGAATAGCTTCAAGGCCATCTTCGTCCTTGTCAAACAGCGCTATTTATTCCACTATTCCCCACCATGGCAAGTGGCTCCTTACCAGACTCAGCCTGAAGGCCTGCAGTGCTGAATCCCTGACTGGACAGACAGCCTGGTTTCCCGGAGATGTGATGTAACACAGATCATGTCTACCATGTGTGGCCTTCTACAAGTTATATTAGCCTAGCCCAAAGATAGCCTACTCTTGTAGGCTATCTTTGGCCTATACTAGGCCTAGCCTGCCTTCTTACTATTCCTTGCTACTAGGCCTAGTAGGATTAGATACACAACACACACATACACACACACACACACACACACACACACACCACACACACACACACACACACACACACACACGTGTGTGTGCGCGTGTGTGTACTGTAAGACTCCACTCTTTCAGGTAGGCTACACCACACACACACACACACACACACACACACACACACACAACACACACACACACACACACACACACACACACACACACACACACACACACAACACACACACACACACACACACACACACACACACATACACACACACACAACACACATACAGGCAACACACATGTGTGTGTGTGTGTGTGTGTGTGTGTGTGTGTGTGTGTGTGTGTGTGTGTGTGTGTGGTGTGTGTGTGTGTGTGTGTGTGTGTAGCCTACCTGAAAGAGTGAGTCTTACAGTACATTATCATCATCATTATTATTCCCTATCACTTGTTATTATTGTTGTTGTTCTTATCATTGTATTTTCTTAAGTTCCTTTTGAGTCTTATTTTTTCCTTAAAACTTGTAACAATGTTGTAAACTATATAGTTTTTGGGTGGGTTTTCTTGGTTAACTTGCTTGTTTGCTTGCTGCTTCATTTTTGTTTAGTCTGCTTTTTGTTTAAGTGGATTTTAGTTTTTGTTTTCGTTTTTGTTTTTGCTGTGGGTTTTTTTCTTTAATTTTATTTAAATTTTTATTTAGATAGGCCCCCTAGCAGCCCTCTCTTTTATAGTTATTTCTAACATTACTTTTAAACACAACAATTTTAAGGCAGTGATTATTAGTCAATAATTAGTCAATAATTTTACTACAAGCACCTATGACATTTTACGTGTGTGTGTGCACACACACATACACACACACACACACATGCACACATGCTTTGAGAGGAAGAGACTGGAGAGAGAGAAAGGCAGACAGAGAAAGAGAGGATTATGCAAGCAGGAAGGCGTGCATGTACACACACACACACACACACACACACACACAC
>JASPKP010000047.1:17500-25000 GCA_030674155.1 Stramonita haemastoma | reverse complement strand
ATTTTTCATACTTTATCTTTTGCTGTTCCAGCCAAGTGGAGGAGAATTGTGTATATAATCAACTGAAAACTAACGCATATGTATTTGTAGATTCTATCATTCTGAGGAATATTCCATAAACATTTACATGGGTTTTTTAACATCCATTCCCTGTGTACAGGCAGTTTTGTATATTTTGTCAGCTGCTCCCACAGGTACAGAATAGCCTACTCTCCGAAAGGTGGAACAGGTGCGCAAGATGTTCAGCGTTCATTGGCCCGTGGGATCTGGGTGTATAGTCTCAGGGGAAGGACCTTTGAGGGGAGGGGAGGGAGTGGACACTGAAGTGAACTGCAGGGGAAAGTCCTTGAACGGGTATCTGGGTAGTTAGTGGCCTGGATAGATGGGGCCCTCAGATGACCAGGGCAAGGCTCTAACCACGAGACCATCCCGGCCCCTCGTCATTTCTAAAGACAGCTGTATACTTGACCCCCCCCCCCCCCCCCCCCCACACACACACACACACACTCTCTCTCTCTCTTCTGAGAGACAGGTAAGACAGGTACACAATTCAGTACTAGAATTAAGTAATAATTACAATGATAAAACTGAGTATTGGATGTTGTTGTGTGTGTGTGTGTGAGCGTGAGTGTGTGCACGTGTGTGCTGCGTAAGTGTGCGTGTGTGTTTGAGCGTGGGTGCAGGCACACATGTATCTCTGGGCGTGTGCGTGTGTGTGTGCGTGCGCGAGGGTAGGGGGTGGGGTATTTGATTGGACAAGGAACACAAGTAATGGGCTAATACAATAGAATAAATTTTCGGTCTTTGAAAAGTAATAATTCAATGATAGAGATTTTCAAGTGACGGAATAGTTGTTCATCTGAATTTGGGGCTAAGTTACCGCAAGAATGTATAGCAGAATGTTTGCTTGGCAAATTTACCAGTTATCGAGGAATGAATAAATGTTCTGCCATGGCCCATGCGATCCCTAGCACTAGGTCGAGGTTTAAGAAGGGCTGGGAGACCCTGGGTTGCTGTTGCGGGATCCTTCTCGTTTTCTTTGGCTTCTCCCAGAAGAGTCCCCTGACATGTCTGCCGATGTTTCCTGCCAGAATGTTGGCTCCCTTTACAGTGGGGTGAAGGTCATCCTTCAGCGTTCTGAAGCCAGCATCAAGGTTGGTGTGGCTGAACAGGGATACATTCTGGATGCCATACCAGGTCAGCAGTTGTCGGGGCGTTGAAGACTTCCCTCTTCATGTTCAGCTGTGGATCTTTTACAGGAGCAATTTTACTGACTACAATTTTTCAGGCTGGGATGTTCCCTGACGATCTCCTTGATGGGTCAGTAAAACTGATGACTACTTTCTTTGGGTCCGTCTTTTGATGTGTTGATCCCAACGTGGATCACCATGCGTCTAGGGCTTCTCAGCAGACCACTGCACTGCCCCGAAAGTTGGACAGACATCTTTTGTTGTAAAACATTTGCGGGACTCCGCCTCAAAGCCATAAGAACGACCCAGTCTTTTAGGACTAACTCTGTTCAGTACAGAGTTGTGAAGAATTCCTACTTGAGGAACGTCTGGTTCTTTTGCTGTCAAGGATGACTTCTTTTTCATGGTGATAAATACTTTACGTCATGAAAGTTCTTGACGTCATCAGTCTTAGGTTCTAAAATTCTTTTCTTGCTTTCAACTTTTTTGGACACCACGCTGGCAGACGATTTTTTGGGCATACTATCTGAGTAAAATCTCGGCCTAGCTGCAGGGGGAGATCTGGCGGCCTCTGCATAGGTGGGGAAGGCGGTGGTGTCCGTCTGCGTTCCCTGGTCGTGGCAGCGTTTTGGAAGTGTTGCCTGTTCCACCAGAGTGACGTCTGCTCAGCTTGCAGATCAGATCGTTCTGTTTGCTGATGGCGTCCTCAGCACTCCAGCACTGAGACGCGCTTGCACAGGGTGTTGATGATGCTTTGAGGTCATCCTGTGCTCGCAGTGTCCACTGGGGCTGTGCCGCTTGACTGTCGGCTTCATCGGAGTCTTTGCCAACGGCCTTGTCGTGGTGCTGGGCAGAACCCTTCAGATTTTCTTTCCTGAGGTTCTCTGTTCTCCATTTTCTTTCTGGTTTTTGACATTTGTTTTCGATGCCGGAGATGGTAAGCGCTTTTCGAGCTCCTGGATCTTGTTGATTTGGTCATGGTTGCTGTACAATTCCCGGTAAACCTAGGCTTGCTGCCGCTTCCATCTTGTGTCATCGGAAGTGTGTGTGTGTGTGAATGCGTGCGTACGCACGCGTAGTGTGTGCGTGGTTGTGTGTGTGTGTGTGTGTATGTGTGTGGTGCGTGTGTTGCAACAATTCGCAATTTGCTTTCTAGAGTTTGAAGTATTGTCTTTGTTTTCCTTGGTTGTTCAGCTGTGAAGCAGACACATTCGTTTGCCTTTTTTTTCATGCATTTCCTTTTCCGTTTTTGTTTTTGTTGTTGTGATATGAGTAATTTGCTTAGTCAGTAATTTTTCGAGTTCGAGTTTCGAGTTCTCTCTTTTCTCTCTCTCTCTCTCTCTCTCTCTCTCTCTCTCTCTCTCATCTCTCTCTTTTCTCTCTCTCTCTCTCTCTCTCTCTCTCTCTCTCTCTCTCGGGGGACGGGATAGCCTAGGTAAGAACATTGCGCTCGCAATTTGACGACCCGAGTTCGATTCCGGGGAGAGGGATTTTTTCCCCTGGAGTTTTAAAATCAGTGCTGACTCCACTTCTCCCCAAAAGTCCTTCGGATGAGACTTTAAACCAAGACCCCGTGTGTGAACGCACGCAGAACATCTTGCGCACACTTTAAAATCCTGTTCCGCTTTTCGTAAGAGTAGGCCATCGTGTGCCGGTGGAAACAGATGACATTTACAAAACTGCACACACGGGGACTGGATGTAAAAAACCACATGAGTGCTTATCCCATTATCCTCGATATAAAAGAATAAATCTCTCTCTCTCTCTCTCTCTCTCTCTCTCTTCTTCCTCTCTCTCTCTCTCTCTCTCTCTCTCTCTCTCTCTCTCTCTCCCCTCTCAGAGCAGGCAAGCATAACCGCCCCGGCAAACTACGTGTGCACCCCAATCCAAAGTGGTTGTACAACGAACAGAGCCAACCATTGAGACTACCCGAAAAAAAAGACATTGTGTGGGCATGGAATCCCTTTTCACGATCCAGTTTTGTCAATGTATGTTGTGAATTTGAAGTTTTGTTTCCAGTTTCCCCCTTTCCCCCTGTCCCCCTTTTTGTATGGGCCCTTAAAAGCTTGACACAATAAAAAAGTTTTCAAAAAAGTTGTCATTGTCAAATGTTCTCTCTCTCTCTCTCTCTCTCTTCTCTCTCTCTTCTCTCTCTCTCTCTCTCTCTCTCTCCTCTCTCTCTCTCTCTCTCTCTCTCTCTCTCTTCTCTCTCTCTCTCTCTCTCTCTTATCTAAATGTATGATTTATATTACATGTACAATTTTTGATAGATAGTGGTGGATTGATGTTTTCGGTTGTTTATTTCATTTTGTTCTCTCTGTTTGCTCCTTATCTACTAACGCTTTTCTTTTTTTTCCATAATCAAAATTTTTTTATTGTGACTTCTGATTTTTGTCTTCTGAAAGAGTGCATTTTATTACCTTATCATATATAGTGTCCTTTATTCTTGTGTGTTGTTTGGTACTGCGTAAAGTCTTATTGTTTATTTATATTTTTAACTTGATGTATCCCTGAAAAGGGCGGGACTGGATGTAAAAAAGCACATGAGTGCTTATCTATTTATCCTCGAATAAAAGACTTTGCCTAGCCTTGCCTTGTCTCTCTCTCTCTCGTCTGTCCTTTTCTCTCAATGTTCCACAATATTTTTTTTAAAATGCATGTGTGTCTGTGTGTGTGCACGTGCACGCGCGCACACACGCACACACACACGCGCGCGTGCACACGCTCAGCAATTTCTTTAGATTGTACGCGTTCAAAGGGATAGCGTTCCTTGGAGTTAACATTCCTGTCGACTCCACTCCCCAAAAGTCCTTCTCATAAGACTATTAGAAACCGAGGTCCCGTGTGCGAACGCTCACAGAACAACTTGTATACACGTTAAAAACCTGATCTGCGTTTCGGAAGAGTAGGCCATTGTGTGTCGTTTGGAACAGATGACAAAATTTACAAAAAAATACATAGAGTCCGGGACTACATGTAAAAATGCATACAAATGCTTATTCCATTATCTTTAAAACTTTAATATTAGAATAAAATGAATAAATAAAAACACACACTGACACATAGAGACACAGACAAGGACAGACACACAGACAGAGACAGAGGGCAGATAGACAGACAGACAGACAGACAGACAGACACACACACACACTCACAGACACACACACACACACACACCACACACACGCCACACACCACACACACAAAACATGCACGCGTGCGCGCACACAGTCACACACACACACAACAACAACAACAACAACAACCACGCTGCGTGCGCGCACACAGTCACACACACACACACACGTGCGCGTGCTTGGTCACACACACACACACACACACACACACACACACACACACACACACCACACACACACAACACACACACACACACACACACACCAGTTCTGCGGTTCAGTATGGATTGATGAGGAAACGGCGACAAGGGAAGGGAGACAACCTACTGGGAAAACTGTCAGTCCTGCTTCTGTTGTCTGTGAGTGTGAAAGCAGTGAAGTGTTGTTGTGGCTTGTTGTTGTTGTTGTTGTTGTTGTTGTGGCTTGTTGTTGTTGTTTTTGTTGATGAATGATGATGAGATGATGTTTTCTGTTGATTAATAAACATTCAGTCAGTCTGGCGATAATATATATATATAAAATATATATATATTATATATATAATATATATATATATATATCATATATATATATATGTATATTTTATAATATGTATGTATGTATGTATGTTGTATGTATGTATGTATGTATGTATGTATGTATGTATGGGATGTATGTATGTATGTATGTATAGTAGTAGTAGTAGGCACCCGTCAGTCTCGGAAGACTATGGAGTTACGCTCTAGTCTTTAGAGCGCAAAGCATGGGTAGGTAAGTATGGAGGGGAAGCTGTTACCCATGCAGCAGACCCCCCCCCTCTCCACGCCACTGGAATGATCCATTGGAAAGGCAATGACCGATACGAATGGTTCCAGTACCGTCGCAGGAGCCACCAGAACGTTGCCAAAATAGCCTACAGCCCCGAGCCGCCCTGGGACTCCAACCCCCCGATTTTTCATCAGGGATGGTGTCTAAACACGACACCTGTGTGCACGCTGGTTTTTATAATTTTGTCATCCGCTCCTACCGGCACACAATGGCCTACTCTTCCGAAAAGGCGGAACGGGGTTTTAACGTGTGCGCAAGATGTTCTGCGTGCGTTCGCACACGGGGCCTCGGTTTATAGTCTCATCCGAATGACTATATGTATGTATACGTATATAATATTTATATAATATATATATTATATATATAATATATATATATATATATATATATATTATATATATATATATATCTGGTTGACAGATGTGAAAAACCCCAAAATTAACATGGAAAATAAACGTGCTGCAATGTAACAGAAAAGTCTGCTGAAAATCATGACAATATGAAAACAACCCAAAGGAACAACAGCAACAACAACAACAGTAGCCGTGACAATAATAAAATCTACCTTCTATATTAATTTTTTTTTTTAAAAGCAGAGTTGAGGAGAAAGCAGAATTCCACAACTGTGGAAACATTCAACAATAATTCTGTTCCCAAGCAGAAACTAAGAAAACCCAGAACAGACAAAATAATTATCGCTATAGTTATCATCTCCCCAACACAAACTAAGAAAACCCAGAACAGACAAAATAATTATCGCTATAGTTATCATCTCCCCAACACAAAACTAAGAAAATCCAGAACAGACAAAATAATTTATCGCTTTAGTTATCATCTCCCCAACACAAACTAAGAAAACCCAGAACAGACAAAATAATTATCGATATAGTTCATCTGTCATCACCATTGCAACAGACACCATGTAAAAATCAGAGACTTTTTCATCATTCATAAAGAGAAACTGATGTTTGTAACTGAAGCAGATTTCAGAAAAGGAAGATGCAGCACTGATGGTGTGGTCAAACTGACAACACACACCACACACACACACACACACACACACACACCCCAACACACACACACACACAGCGATTTCAAAGGATATCTTCCCTGGAGGTAACATCAGTGCCGACTCCACTCCCGGGGTCCCCCAAAGTCTTTCTGAGGAGACTGTTAACGGAGGTCCCGTGTGTGTGACAAAATTTTTTAGAAATGCATACAGAGAGGGACTAGATGTAAAATGCACATGGATGCTTATTCCATTACTCTCGAAATATAAGAATAAGATAAAATATTAAATTGAAAAACAAACACATAGACACATAGGCCTACAGACACAGACAAGAACAGACAGACAGGCATAGACACACAAAGACACAGACAGATACACACACAGATACACTAACAGACACGCGCGCACAACACACACACACACACACACACACACACACCCACACACACAAACATGCGTGCGTGCGCGCACACATACAAACACATACACATGCAGGCGGGCGCGCACACACACAGAAACACACACAACCACCCAAGCATGCACACACACGCGCGCACACCCGCACGCACACACGCACACGCGCACGCACGCACCCATGCGTGCACACTCACACACATCCGCCTGCATGCATGCACGCACCCATGCACGCAAACACAACAAACACACACACAAATACACAAACACACACGCAAATACACACACACACACACACACACACACACACACACACACACACACACACACACACACACACACACACACACACACACACACAAATGCACAAAACACACACACGCAAACACACACAGAGGGACAGGATGGCCTAGTGGTCAAACATTGGGCTCGCAATTTGACGACCTGGTTGATTCCCGGTCGAGGAGATTTTTCTCCTGGAATAAACATCAGTGCTGACTCCATTCTCCCCGAAAGTCCTTCCGATGAGACTATAAACTGAGGCCCCGTGTGTAAACGCACGCAGAACATCTTGCGCACACGTTAAATCCTGTTCCGCTTTTGTAAGAGTAGGCCATCGTGTGGCGGTGGGAAACAGATGACATTTACAAAACTGCATACACGAGGACTGGATGTAAAAAGGCACAAGAGTGCTTATCCCATTTATCCTCAAAATAAAAGAATAAAATAAAACACACACACACACACCACACACACACACACACACACACACACACACACACACACACACTCAAACACACACACACACCACACACATGCACACGCAAACACACACACATACACGCAAACACACACACAGACATACACACACACACATACACACACACATACACACACACACACACACACGCACACGCGCGCGCGCGCGCACACACAACCA
>JASPKP010000047.1:0-12500 GCA_030674155.1 Stramonita haemastoma | reverse complement strand
ATACGGTCTTGGTGCCCTGGGCTCTGTAACTGCGCAAAAGTGCGGGTGTCAGGGGCCCGAAACCTGCGTTTTCGTCGAATCTTTGGAAACCACCGAGAGAGAATGAATGATTGAATAATCTTTATTTTTCAAGGGTAACAGAGTAAGTAAGCATTACATACTTTTTTTCATCCGGTTTTTGTGTTTGTGTGTGAGGACGAGACCCTACAGTTTCCTGTGGTGCATGATATTTTATGATATTATTATTGGATGTGTGTTCTGGGGGTCATTTATGCGTACACTGTACCATGTTTCTTTCCGACAAACTTGGCTACGTACAAGCAGGGTATGGACGCTGCTGCCCGTCATCCTGCACACAACACAGTCCAAGGTGCTGGCATCAGCCCAGGAAAGAAAGGCACTGACCAACACTGTGCAACACTCACCACACACACAGTCCAAGGTGCTGGCATCAGCCCAGGAAAGAAAGGCACTGACCAACACTGTGCAACACCCACCACACACACAGTCCAAGGTGCTGGCATCAGCCCAGGAAAGAAAGGCACTGACCAACACTGTGCAACACCCACCACACACACAGTCCAAGGTGCTGGCATCAGCCCAGGAAAGAAAGGCACTGACCAACACTGTGCAACACTCACCAACACACACAGTCCAAGGTGCTGGCATCAGCCCAGGAAAGAAAGGCACTGACCAACACTGTGCAACACTCACCACACACACAGTCCAAGGTGCTGGCATCAGCCCAGGAAAGAAAGGCACTGACCAACACTGTGCAACACTCACCACACACACAGTCCAAGGTGCTGGCATCAGCCCAGGAAAGAAAGGCACTGACCAACACTGTGCAACACTCACCACACACACAGTCCAAGGTGCTGGCATCAGCCCAGGAAAGAAAGGCACTGACCAACACTGTGCAACACTCACCACACACACAGTCCAAGGTGCTGGCATCAGCCCAGGAAAGAAAGGCACTGACCAACACTGTGCAACACCCACCACACACACAGCATTTTGCTCATGGAAAAAAGAAGAAGAAGAAAATTCCAACAAAAACAGAGAGGGGGAAGGGGGGGGGGGGGAGAATTTCAGAAAAAAAGGAAGAAAACCTGTACAGCACTTGCAGCAGTCACAAAAGTGAAAGTGATCATTTTTGACAGCCTCTATTCAAAATGCACCATAGCTTTTAGTCACATATCTGATGCAATAAGATACAACCATCTTTATATCCTTTTTTCATGTTTTTGAACTTCATAACATAATCAATTAATAAGCTATTTCTGTATCTCTCTCTCTCTTGATTGGTTTTTTATTGTTATTGTCGGTCTCTTCTTACACCAAGACAGTTTAAAGGCAGCCTCCTTTTTCTCTTTTGGCCAGGTATAACAACATGAGGGCATCAAAAAATATGGATGAACAAAGTGGACAAACATGTAGAGGTAACCAGCAGAAATACCTCTCTGCCATTCAGACCACTAACTCTTCATGACAAAATTCCTTTTTAAAAACAGTCAAACACACAAAAATCCCCCCAAAACAGAATTGGATAAGAAACAAAACAAAAACATACAAAACCAAGCCTGCAAACACACGCACACACACGCGCGCGCACACATACACACACAACACACGCGCGCGGCACAGGCCCCTAAGAATAGGTGAACAACCCTCTCATCTTTACCATCACTAACCACCCCCTAAAAAAACGACCATTTATGGTGAGCAATGCCTTATGGAAAAACATCACCATCAGTATTGCTACTACAACACACATAAACATGAGCAAGTAAGGTGAGCGCGAGCGACCTCAGTGAGCAAAGAGAGAGAGAGAGAGTGAAGAGAGAGAGAGAGAGAGAGGAGAGAGAGAGAGGAGGAGGGAGGAGAGAGAGAGGAGAGAGAGAGAGAGAGTTTGATTGGATTGAATTGATTGATTGATTGATTGATTGATTGATTGATGATTCTTTCATATTGAGGATAATGGAATAAGCACTCTTGTGCTTTTCGGCACCCAGTCCCCGTGTGTATGCAGTTTTGTAAGTGTATCTGTTCCACCAGCACATGTGACCTACTCTTACAAAAAAGCGGAACAAGATTTAAACGTGTGCGCAAAATCTTTGCGTGCGTTCGCACATGGGGCCTCGGTTTAAAGTTCATCCGAAGGACTTCTGGGGAGAGTGGAGTCAGCACTGATGTTAATTTAAAGAGGAAAAAACTCCTCGACTGGAATCGAACTGGGTCGTCAAATTGCCAGCGCAATGTTCTGGCCACTAGGCTAGAGAGAGAGAGAGAGAGGGTGGAGGGACAGAGAGAGAGGGGAGAGGGGAAGAGAGAGAGAGAGAGAGAAAAGTGATAGACAGAGAGACAGAGAGACAGAGAGAGACAGAGAGGGAGAGGGACAGAGAGAGAGACAGAGAGACAGAGACAGAGAGGGAGAGGGACAGAGAGAGAGAGACAGGACAGAGTGAGACACTCAGACAGACAGACATTTTGGGGGGGGGGGGGAGAAGAAAGAGGAGGGGGGGGGGGGCAGAGAGAGAAACAAAGAGGGGGATGATTGGGGAGGTGGGGGGGAGGTTGCATGTGAGAAAAAAGACAGTGAGAGAGAGAGACAGAGAGAGAGAGACAGAGAGAGAGAGAGAGACAGACAGGGCAGACAGACAGAAAGACAGACAGACAGAGAGTGAGAGACAGACAGAGAGAGAGAGACAGAGACAGACAGACAGACAGACAGACAGACAGACAGACAGACAGAGAGTGAGAGACAGAGGAGGAGGGGAGAGACAGAGACAGAGACAGAGACAGAGAGACACAGAGGACACAGAGAGAGAGAGAGTGCATTATTTTTTACTCATGAATTTCACTGATTAAATTGTTAAGTAAATCTTTAAAAGCATTTTTTTCCCAAAACTGGTTTTTTGGTCACATCTGCTGTATGGCACTTCTGTAACTTTCTGACCTAATAAAAAAAATCAAATGAAATTTGGTATGTTGTGTAGAAACATGTGCTGAATGCAATAAAAGTGTTTGAACTCTGTAGCTGTTAGTTTTTCAATACCAAGTGATAAAGGGAAAAAAGGAGAATGAAAATTTTGGGGGCATTTTTCAAGACAGGAAAACATACTCTATGAACTGAAACTTATTTCTTGTGACAATTCCACAAAGTGATGTCAAATTCAAAACAGGAAAAAATGATATAAACTTCATTATGTAATAACATATTTTGAAAGCAGCAGAGGGAAAAATAGTGACCCTTTTAAAAAAAAAAAATTTTAACATTTAATTATACCTGTTTGACAAACTTCAAACTCGGCAAATATAGCTTTATTAATGGGACTTAGTATGTGTACCAAATTTCATGCAGTTATCTTTTTGTAGTTCCTGAGGAAACACAAATTTGCAAAAAGTGACGCAGTGGTCCACCTTAATTTGAAAAGAACCAGTGACCCCATTTCGTAGTGGGAGCGTCAAATATGCGCAGGCACACTCGCACTCACACCACATAACATACTAGTGCGCGCACTCACAACACATAATACTAGTGCGTGCGCACTCACCCACATGTACTCACTCAGGGTTCATACAGATCTTTGGGAAGAAAATTCAAGGACTTTTCAAGGACTTTCAAGGACCTCACTCTCAATTTTCAAGGGACTTCCAGATAAATAGTGCTTGCATTTTAACAATGTCTACACACTTTACAGCTGAAAAGAAAACAACATCTATAGCCATTTGGTGCAAATTTTCTTCATAACAAGATTGAATATTTCTACTGCAGTTAATGGGCTAATCCAAAACAATCGTTGGCCTTAAAATGTGCACTTAGCATAAAAATTTCAATCTAAGCATGGGTGAAAGCGAAAAAATCTCTCAATCCTGAAAAACCCCCCCCCTTTTTTTTTGGTCCTTCCAGACATTCCAAATCCTGAAAAAAAAATCAATCTTGAAGCAATTTACTACAATTCCACCTTATATAACTGTATGCACATTCCCCTGTTGTCTGTGATGCCCCATGAAGTTTCAGTGTTGCAGTGGTGGGAATTTGACCAGTCAAAAAAACTGTAAAAAGAGGGGGGGGATGGCATTGCCCCCTGGCGGTGTCAAGGGGCAGAGCCCCTTGTGGGGGTCAGGGGGCAACGCCCCCTGAAGCTGAAGGGTTTTTCAACAATTGTAGCCTGTTTAACGGCCTCTCCTTGAACTAATTTCAGTTCTTGATACTAAGCAATATCTGCCCTAAAATAAGCTCTCAAAGTATGACTTTTTCTGTCATTTCTTCAATCTTAAAAGAGGTTCTATACCCAAGTAATCACATAGCAAAAATGAGTATATTTCTAGACAAATGTGTACTAATGCAGATTAGAGGAAGAAAGAGAAAGAAAGGGACAGACACACATAGACAGAGAAACAGAGAGAGAGAGGGGGAGGGGGGGGGGGGAAAGAGGTGTGTGAGTGTCTGTTCTGTGTGTGTAAGAGACAGGGAGAGGTGGAGAAAATGAGAGACAGAGAGATAGAGTGTGTGTGTGAGTGTGTGTGTGTGTGTGTGTGTGTGTGTGTGTGTGTGTGTGTGTGTGTGTGCGTGTGTGCGCGCATGCTTGTGTAAGTCAGTCATTTACTTCCAGTGTGTGTGTGTGTGTGTGTGTGTGTGTGTGTGTGTGTTGTGTGTGTGTGTGTGTGTGTGTAAGTGATGTGAGTGGAGTGAGTGAGTGAGTGAGTGAGTGAGTGGTGAGTGAGTGAGTGAGTGATTGCGTGCGTGTGGTGTGAGAGAGAGAGACTGACAGACAGACAGACAGAGTGACGTGAGTGATGTGAGTGAGTGAGTGAGGAGAGGAGAGAAGAGAGAGAGAGAGAGAGAGAGAGAGAGAGAGAGAGATGAGGACGAGGAGAAAGAGGAGAGAGGGAAGAGGAGAGAGGGTGTCTCTCCATGAAAAAAGGGGAGGCTGGTGGCCTGCTGACTTGTATAAACATGGCTCTCTGACCCCAAGTGGAACAGCCAGTGAAAGCCCCCCCCCCCCCCCCCCTCCCCCCCCTTTTCTGCCTTATATTAGAGCTGCTAGTCCATCCCTATCATGAAACTTTACACCCATTGTTGGTACACATGGTCTTTACACAGAAAAAAGTTATCTTGCTAGGCCTACCAAGGCTTGGATTGCCTTGTGACATAAAGCAAAGGGAAGCAATTACTAACCGGCATGGAAGAGTTATTCCCCTTGACCTGCTTTCGTGGGTTTCTTTATTCTTCTACTTTTTTTCTTTCTCTTCATTTTTCTTTTAGCAAATTTCCACGAATTTGTAGAGAAGTACCATACCTGACCTTACTATGTTGATCTCTCTCTCTCGTTTATTATCCCTTTTAGTCTTTGGTAAAAGTAAAATTCAAGTACTTTTCAATGACTGATTTCCAAGGACTTTCAAGGCCTTGAAACTGGGGGTTTGACCCTGGGGGTGGAAGTCTCCACTGGCTGAGGCGACTGGGCAAGGCCCGCTGCTACTGCTGAAACCGTAACTGAACAGGTTAATGGAACCGATGTATCTGGTCTAGGGCTGTGAAATCCTGGCATCTCCTCCCCCACCCTGTCAATGACTGAGGGCTGAGCACCACTCGTCCACAGCCGGGGCAGCTGCTGGGGGGGGGGGGGTGTTTTGACCCTGGGGGCGGAAGTCTCCACTGGCTGAGGCAACTGGGCAAGGCCGCTGTTTTTGACCCTGGGGGGCGGAAGTCTCCACTGGCTGAGGCAACTGGGCAAGGCCCGCTGCTACAGCTGAAACCTGAAACCATGTATCTGGTCTAGAGGGGCCCGCCTGTGAGCGAGGCAGCAAGGGCACCCGCCAAGGGTCGCTACTGGATGGCTCTGCTTGGTGGTCAGAGTGTCTGTGTGAAATGCAGAACTGTCATATGTTTGAGTGAGGTTAGCCAATGCGCTTTCTGCCAGTCGTAAGGGACTGGCCGTGTGAAAGGAAGACTCTGGGCCTCACAATATACACCCTTTCAGCAGGACTCAAGCACTTCTCGCAAAGTACCGTACGCCCTAGGGATCTGGAGGGTCCCTCCTCTTTCCCAGAGGCGAGAGGCCCTGGGCAGCAATCTCCTCCACAAGGGCAATGTCCATGTCTGAACAGGACCTGCTCCTTCGACGTTTGAAACGTCATAGATCCTGCAGAACACAACACATAGAAGATATAGATATATATATTATATATAAACATCACAACTAGGTGTGTGTGTGTGCCTGAAGGCAGTAGATCCTGCAGAACACAAACACACACACACACACACACAATATATTATATATTATATATATATATATATATATATATATATAGTATTATATATACTTTACAACTAGGTGTGTGTGCGCGTGCATGTGTGTATTCAAACTTGCTAAAAACTATCGATTGCTATCGAGAATTTCTGGAGCAGATACACACACACACAGCTGTCTTCGTAGTACAGCAAGGTGTCAGCCTCAGTTCTGTGTTCATTGTTCACTGTACAGCAAGGTGTCACCCTCAGGGCAGACAACAGCGCCTTGCCTCACTCAGTTCTCTCCTCAATTCTTTGCCTCAACTTCTCCAACCTGAAAGCAGATTTTTTTTTTCACTTTAATACAATGAATTCTCCAAGTCAAAATGAAGCTACCTTAAATTGTTGATATGCCATAATATCAAAACATAAAGCAGGCCTGACATAACATGCCATAATATCAAAACATAACAAAGCAGGCCTGACATAACATAATGTGCCATAATATCAAAACATAACAAAGGAGGCCTGGCATAACATATATAAAATAAAATAAAATAAAATAAAATAACAAAGCAGGGCATGTATAAAATAAAATAAAATAACAAAGCAGGCCTGACATAACATACTGTGCCACAATATCAAAACACAACAAAGGAGGCCTGACATAACAGGCCATAATATCAGAACATAGCAAAGCAGGCCTGACAATAACATGCCATAATATCAAAACATAACAAAGGAGGCCTGACATAACAGGCCATAATATCAGAACATAGCAAAGCAGGCCTACCATAACATGCCATAAATATCAGAACATAACAAAGCAGGCCTACCATAACATGTCATAATATCAAAATAAAACTGAAGTCTTCAGTGTGTGAACCATGAGAAATTGTTGTTTTCTTCACCTCACATGGGTGTGTGAGTGTGAGTGTGTGTGTGTGTGTGTGTGTGTGGTTGTGTGCGTGCGTGCGTGCATGTGTGTGTGCACGCGCGTGTGTGTGCACATGTGTGTGTGTCTGATGATTTGAGAGAGAGAGAGAGAGTGAGTGAGTGAGTGAGTGAGTGTGTGGTGGTGTGTGTGTTGTGTGTGTGCGCGCGTGCGTGCACGCATGTATGCTTGTGCATGCATGTATGTGTGTGTGTGTGTGTGTGTGTGTGTGTGATATGATTAGTGTGTGTGTGTGATATGATTAGTGTGTGTGTGTGACTCTGTGATGATTAGTTGTGTGTGTGTGTGATGATTAGTGTGATGTGTGTGTGTGTGATGATTAGTGTGTGTGTGTGTGTGATGATTAGTGTGTGTGTGTGTGTGTGCGATGATGTGTGTGGTGTGTGTGTGTGTTGTGTGTGTGTGTGTGTGTGTGTGTGTGTGTGTGTGTACGCATGTGCATGCATGTATGCTTGTGTGTGTGTGTGTGTGTGTGTGTACGCATGTGCATGCATGTATGCTTGTGTGTGTGTGTGTGTGTGTGTGTACGCATGTGCATGCATGTATGCTTGTGTGTGTGTGTGGTGATTGATTAGTGTGTGTGTGTTGTGTGTGTGTGTGTGTGTGTGTGTGTGTGTGTGTGTGTGTGTGTGTGTGTGTGTGTGTGATGATTAGAGAGAGTGAGAGAGAGAGAGAGAACTCGAACTCGAACTCGAAAGGTTTATTCATGAAAAAAAGGCCATTGGCCCATACATGAAGGGGGTTGCCGAATAACCATTACGAAATTTGCTTTAAGCTGACACACAACGCTACTCCAAGCCATGGAAACCACAGCATTGATTAGTAATGTACATCGAGACACGAAACACTTTACTGTCCGGATATGTTACGGCATTCTGAGCCTTTCTTTCGTCCAGTCTTTGTCACACTACACACCCTTAGGTCTAGGCTAGCCAAGAAACTGTTGTAGTAGTTCTCTAAGTGTCGCTAAGTCCCTTGAAGCACGCGATAGTGTCTTCATGTGTAGTGTGTTCTGGATTCGCTTCCCATTCCGCAAGCTGGCGAGTTTGACACGTTCCTCTTTTAACACGTTCCTCTTTTCCCACAGCTTATACCTACTATCACAAAAATAGTAAACTCATCTCTTATTTCTGGAAATTTTCCATCAGCTCTCAAAACCGCGATAGTCACACCTCTGCTCAAAAAGCACGACCTCGATCCTAACATCCTGAAGAACTATAGACCCGTCTCTAATCTGCCTTTTATCTCTAAAGTCCTTGAAAAAGTTGTTCTGAAACAACTCAATAGCCATCTTCTTTCCAATAATCTCTTTCCCCCTTTTCAGTCTGCCTATCGCGTCAACCACAGCACTGAAACCACCCTGGTTCATACTCTAAACATGCTTCTCCATGCTTCTGACTCAGGGAAAATCTCCCTTCTTACTCTTCTCGACTTATCTGCTCCCTTTGACACTATAGACCATTCAATTCTCCTCTCCCGTCTCCAGAACATGTTTGGCGTTAAAGGCACAGCCCTCACCTGGTTCACTTCATACCTCGCAGACCGGTCCATACAGTTGCAGTAAACAAGATTCAATCAGCACCTGCCAAACTGGAATGTGGTGTGTCCCTCAGGGATCAGTTCTGGGCCCTCTTCTTTTTACCCTCTATACTGCTCCACTGTCACATATAATAGACCGTCATCATATCAATTATCACTTTTATGCTGATGACTCGCAGATTCAAAGCAGTGACCACACCTGAAAATCTTCCTTCTCTCTTGACAAATATGACCAGCTGCCTTCAAGACATCCAACACTGGATGATACAAAACAAATTACAACTAAATGCAGATAAAACCGAAGCCATGCTTGTAGGCACCAAACACAAACTCTCCTCCATTCCAATAACTTCAATAGAATTCGGCAATACATCAGTTCCGCTATCCACTTCTGTGAAGTATCTAGGAGTCGTTGTCGATAACACGATAACACGCTCTCCATGCAAAAATTCATTACCCAAACCTGTCAGTCATGCTACTATCAACTACGGCGTATTAGCGCAATTCGAAAGTACCTGTCCACTGATGCAACTTCCAAACTTGTCACTTCTTTTATTCTCTCACGTCTGGACTATTGCAATTCTCTTTTGGCTGGTCTGCCAGCATCATCCATCACTCCCTTCAACGCATACAAAAAACTCCGCAGCTCGTCTGGTCCTCAGAAGAAAAAATCTGAGCACATTACCCCTCTCTTGCAATCTCTTCATTGGCTGCCATACCACAGAGAGTAAAACTACAAGATCAATACCCTCTGTTACAAATGTGATCCACAATACTGCACCCTCCTACCTCTGTGAATGTCTTCACTTGTACACACCTTCTGGCTCCCTCCGCTCGTGGGCAGATACTTTGTTCCCTAAGAACACCCAGATTCAACCTATCTACCGTTGGCCGCTGCTCTTTCTCTGTTTCCGGTCCATCGATGTGGAACTATCTTCCTCTCTCCCTCCGACAAAAGCCTACTTATGACACTTTTAAATCCAACCTCAAGACACACTTATTTCAAACCTAAGTTTTTCTCCTTCCGCTTCCATCTCTTACCTGTCCCTGCCTTCAACATCCACCTGCTAAAGTGCATAACGTTTGTAGGTGTTGTGTGCGTGGGCGCGCGCGTGCTGCGTGCGTGCATGCATGTGTGTGTGTGTGTGTGTTGTGTGTGTGTGTCAAGTCAAGTCAAGTCAAGTCAAGTCAAGTCAAAATTATCTTTTATTGAGGGTAAAAAAGATTAAGTTTACACACTTTTTTTCATCCTGCCCTCACAAAAAAAAAATCAAGAAAATTGACTTCTAAACAATCAAAGACAAAATATCAACCGTGGTTGAAAACTAAAATAAATGAGGATTTTCATCCAAACAGAATTTACAAGATAACACTGAAGACAGTAACATAAACTCAAGTCATACAGCACAAAATAATGGAAATACAAAAAAATAACATGGGTATGATAATAACAACAAAGCAGCCAAATGTGTCGAACATAAGGGCGGACTTATAATTTGTCCATCAGAATTATTTCTTCAAAAGCTTCTTAAACATTTGTTTAGAAGGAACTGATTTTAGAAAGGGAGGCAATTTATTCCACAATGTTCTTCCTGAATATGCAAGGCTTGATTTATAGAGATTATTATGGGGCCTGGGGAAGAAACAGTCTATGGGTAGGCCTGTTTTTATTGACAGCAATTTTCCACGATTTTCTTTGGGGCTTTCCCATTTATATATTGTACATACATATATATTTGTTGAACTGCAGTCTGTCTTTGAGTGGAAGAATATCTAGTTCTTTGTAGTTGGTGGGTGGTCAGTGTATTAGGATTCAAACGGATAAGTTTCACAGCTCTTTTGTGCAGGCGGTTTATATGCTTTAGGTTTGTTTCACTTGCACTATCCCATAAGGTAGAGGACATAATTTATAAGAGATAGAATATGGGCGTGAAAAATAGTTTTCGTGACTGTAGGTTTAGGAAATTCTTGATTTTTCTAAGTTGATATAATCTTACTGAGATTCGTTTTCCTAATGTGGCTATGTGATCTGACCAAGACAAGTCGTTGTCAATCACTGCACCTAGTACTTTGTGTGAGACTACTTCTTCAATTTGTTGTCCATGGATATATATTGGCGCGAATGGAGAACGCAATTTCTGTCTTTTTTGCCGAGTGGTTATAAACATACATTTTGTCTTATTAGAATTAAGAGACATATGATTGAGTTCTGTCCATTCGATAAGTTTGTTGATATCTGCCTGTAGTTAATTCACAAGCTGGTTTGGATCATTGTTTGTTACAATGAATTGATGTATCATCAGCAAAAACCTTTGACATGAACAATGGTATGCAGTGTGTGTGTGTGTGGTGTGTGGGTGTGTGTGCTGTGTGTGTGTGTGTTGTGTGTGTGTGTGTGTGTGTGTGTGTGTGTGTGTTGTGTACATTCGAATTTGTCAAAACTGTAAATAGTTGCTGATTGTGCTGGTGTAGGTTAAATGCAAGCGCTTTGATTTGTTTTTGCAAGATATAGCGCTATACAAATTCCATGTATCAACATGTTTTTCTCTTGCTGTTTGACAAACCAGTACACACATACTGGCTCAGTGTCTGGTTGGCATGGTACTGGATCACAATGTCATCTGACTCGCACTCACAATATCTTCACCGTCTGAATTTATGTAGCACAGATTTTCTAAAGTGTGTATTTCTTTGTCTGTCTCTTAGCCTTTTCTGTACCGATCTATCAGTTTGAGTAGCCAGAGTAGCCACGTACTGTTTGACATTTCCTGTGTCGAATGCACCAACAATATTATCATCGTTCACCTCAGGCTGCAAAACACACATATCAGCAGACATATCAGCACAGTCACAACAATCAGACATACAGGGAGGTTCTAAATCAACCGATGATGGCAACTTAAACTGATGTTTTTGTGTTGATTCCTGTGTGTGTGTTGTTGGTAGGTCTATTCCCATGTGTATCTACACATTGCTGTATTCCACTGTTCTACTCCACTGTCAGGCAGACTCGAAGGCACTGAGGACACAGTCACTTTCACACACAACACTTGGCTGCTTCTCTTTTATGCTTTCGAGAGCGCTCAACATCTGGTCGTCTTTGAGAAAACGTTTTTCCTGTAGTACTGTGCTTGTGTGCTGCGATTCACTGTTGGATCCGCATGTTGGTTGACACTGTTGTGTCCATGGTTTCAGTCGCAAGACAAAAAACCACGCTGTCCCCTTCTCCTGCCACTTTCCAGCTGGAAACTGCATTGTCAGTCAGCAGGGCGCCTAAGGTCCTCTCCACAGCCGCTGGAAGTCCAGTAACTGGCATTTTTGACTGAATTTCTAGTTTTACTGCTGCTCACAGAAAATGTACGCCCTGTCCGCTTCACTTTCGTGACCGCCCCGAGATGAGAGGGGGGAAGAGGAGAGAGAGGAGAGGGAAGAGGGGGAGAGAGAGGGGGGGAGAGAGGGGAGAAGGGAGGGAGAAGATGGGAGAGAATGGAGAGAGAGAGGAGAGAGAGGAGACACACACACACACACACACAAGGCAAGGCAAGGAAGGCAAGGCAAAAATTCTTTTTTTCGAGGATAGTTAGATAAGCACTCGTGTGCTTTTTTACATCCAGTCCCCGCCCTTTTCAGGGATAACATTAAGATAAAAAAAAATATTGATAATAGCCACAACTACACAACAACAATTATAAGATCCAATATCAAAAGTAAGGAACCATTCCAAGTATCAAACAACAGGCAGAATAAGACAGAGATACAATTTAA
>JASPKP010004694.1:0-17172 GCA_030674155.1 Stramonita haemastoma | reverse complement strand
TGTTTGCGCATGTGGAGGGGACCCGGCAGATTACTGTGGTGTATGATATTATATGAAATTATTAGTGGATGGTGTTGTGGGGGTGATTTTTGCCTACACTGTACTCTGTTTCTATGCGACAAACTTGGCTGTGTACAAGCGGGGTTGCCATCTTGCGGGCCGTGGTGTCGCCACAATTCCAGTGCCACACACATCCAAAATGGTTGTCCAGTTTGTCTGCATAGTGTAGAATAGGGTCCTGCTGCCTGGGCTCTGGAACTGCGGAAAAGTGCGGGCGGCAAGGTCCCGAAAACGGCGTTTGCGTCACAATGCTTCTAGTTCTTTAGCTCTTATTCATGGGAGGGTGGGTATGCATGCGCGCGTGCGCGCGTTCGCTGGTGTTTGTGTGTGCGGTTTTTTGTGTTTGCGCATGTGGAGGGGACCCGGCAGATTACTGTGGTGTATGATATTATATGAAATTATTAGTGGATGGTGTTGTGGGGGTGATTTTTGCCTACACTGTACTCTGTTTCTATGCGACAAACTTGGCTGTGTACAAGCGGGGTTGCCATCTTGCGGGCCGTGGTGTCGCCACAATTCCAGTGCCACACACATCCAAAATGGTTGTCCAGTTTGTCTGCATAGTGTAGAATAGGGTCCTGCTGCCCTGGGCTCTGGAACTGCGGAAAAGTGCGGGCGGCAAGGTCCCGAAAACGGCGTTTGCGTCACAATGCTTCTAGTTCTTTAGCTCTTATTCATGGGAGGGTGGGTATGCATGCGCGCGTGCGCGCGTTCGCTGGTGTTTGTGTGTGCGGTTTTTTGTGTTTGCGCATGTGGAGGGGACCCGGCAGATTACTGTGGTGTATGAGATTATATGAAATTATTAGTAGATGGTGTTGTGGGGGTGATTTTTGCCTACACTGTACTCTGTTTCTATGCGACAAACTTGGCTCTGTACAAGCGGGGTTGCCATCTTGCGGGCCGTGGTGTCGCCACAATTCCAGTGCCACACACATCCAAAATGGTTGTCCAGTTTGTCTGCATAGTGTAGAATAGGGTCCTGCTGCCCTGGGCTCTGGAACTGCGGAAAAGTGCGGGCGGCAAGGTCCCGAAAACGGCGTTTGCGTCACAATGCTTCTAGTTCTTTAGCTCTTATCATGGGAGGGTGGGTATGCATCGCGCGTGCGCGCGTTCGCTGGTGTTTGTGTGTGCGGTTTTTTGTGTTTGCGCATGTGGAGGGACACCGGCAGATTACTTGTGGTGTATGAGATTATATGAAATTATTAGAAGATGGTGGTTGTTGGGGGTGATTTTGCCTACACTGTACTCGTTTCTATGCGACAAACTTGCTCTGTACAAGCGGGTTGCCATCTTGCGGGCCGTGGTGTCGCCACAATTCCAGGCCACCACACCAAAATGGTTGTCCAGTTTGTCTGCATAGTGTACAATACGGTCGTGGTGCCCTGGGCTCTGAACTACGGAAAAGTGCGGGCGGCAAGGTCCCGAAACGTCGTTTCCGTCACAATGGTTCTAGTTCTTTAGCTCTTATTCATGGGAGGGTGTATGCATGCGCGCGTGCGTTCGTTCGCTGGTGTTTGTGTGTGCGATCTTTTGCGTTTGTGCGTGTGGAGGGGACCCCGCAGATTACTGTGGTCATGATATTATATGAAATTATTAGTGGATGGTGTTGTGGGGGTGATTTTTGCGTACACTGTACCTGTTCCTAGGTGACAAACTTGGCTGTGTACAGCGGGGTCGCCATTTTCCGGGCCGTGGTGTCGCCACAATTCCAGTGCCACACACACCCAAATGGTTGTCCAGTTTGTCTGCATAGTGTAAAATACGTCGTGGTGCCCTGGGCTCTGGAAGTGCGGAAAAGTGCGGGCGGCAAGGTCCCGAAAACGGCGTTTCCGTCACAATGCTTCTAGTTCTTTAGCTCTTCTTCATGGGAGGGTGGGTATGCATGCGGAGTTCGTGCGTTCGCTTGTGTTTGTGTGTGCGGTTTTTTGTGTTTGTGCGTGTGGAGGGGACCCCACAGATTACTGTGGTGCATGATATTATATGAAATTATAATTGGATGGTGTTGTGGGGTGATTTTTGCGTACACTGTACCCTGTTTCTAGGCGACAAACTTGGCTGTGTACAAGCGGTGTCGCCATTTTCCGGGCCGTGGTGTCGCCACAATTCCAGTGCCACACACATCCAAAATGGTTGTCCAGTTTGTCTGCATAGTGTAGAATACGGTCTTGTTGCCCTGGGCTCTGGAAGTGCGGAAAAGTGCGGGCGGCAAGGTCCCGAAAACGGCGTTTGCGTCACAATGCTTCTAGTTCTTTAGCTCTTATTCATGGAGGGTGGGTATGCATGCGCGCGTGCGCGCGTTCGCTGGTGTTTGTGTGTGCGGTTTTTTGTCTTTGCGAGTGTGGAAGGGACCCGGCAGATTACTGTGGTGTATGATATTATATGAAATTATTAGTGGATGGTGTTGTGGGCGTGATTTTTACCTACACTGTACTCTGTTTCTATGCGACAAACTTGGCTCTGTACAAGCGGGTTGCCATCTTGCGGGCCGTGGTGTCGCCACAATTCCAGTGCCACACACATTCAAAATGGTTGTCCAGTTTGTCTGCATAGTGTAGAATACGGTCGTGGTGCCCTGGGCTCTGGAACTGCGGAAAAGTGCGGGCGGCAAGGTCCCGAAAACGGCGTTTGCGTCACAATGCTTCTAGTTCTTTAGCTCTTATTCATGGGAGAGTGTGTATGCATGCGCGCGTGCACACGTTCGCTGGTGTTTGTGTGTGCGGTTTTTGTGTTTGTGCGTGTGGAGGGCACCCGGCAGATTACTGTGGTGTATGATATTATATGAAATTATTAGTGGATGGTGTTGTGGGGGTGATTTTTGCCTACACTGTACTCTGTTTCTATGTGACAAACTTGGCTCTGTACAAGCGGGGTCGCCATTTTCCGGGCCGTGGTGTCGCCACAATTCCAGTGCCACACACATCCAAAATTGTTGTCCAGTTTGTCTGCATAGTGTAGAATACGGTCGTGGTGCCCTGGGCTCTGGAAGTTCGGAAAAGTGCGGGCGGCAAGGTCCCGAAAACGGCGTTTCCGTCACAATGCTTCTAATTCTTTAGCTCTTATTCATGGGAGGGTGGGTATGCATGCTCGCGTGCGCGCGTTCTCTGGTGTTTGTGTGTGCGGATTTTTGTGTTTGCGCGTGTGGATGGGACCCGGCAGATTACTGTGGTAATTGATATTATATGAAATTATTATTGGATGGTGTTGTGGGGGTGATTTTTGCCTACACTGTACTCTGTTTCTATGCGACAAACTTGGCTCTGTACAAGCGGGGTTGCCATCTTGCGGGCCGTGGTGTCGCCACAATTCCAGTGCCACACACATCCAAAATGGTTGTCCAGTTTGTCTGCATAGTGTAAAATAGGGTCCTGCTGCTCTGGGCTCTGGAACTGCGGTAAAGTGCGGGCGGCAAGGTCCCGAAAACGGCGTTTGCGTCACAATGCTTCTAGTTCTTTAGCTCTTATTCATGGGAGGGTGGGTATGCATGTGCGCGTGCGCGCGTTCTCTGGTGTTTGTGTGTGCGTTTTTTTGTTTTTGTGTGTGTGGAGGGCACCCGGCAGATTACTGTGGTGTATGATATTATATGAAATTATTATTGGATGGTGTTGTGGGGGTGACTTTTGCCTACACTGTACTCTGTTTCTAGGCGACAAACTTGGCTGTGTACAAGCGGGGTCGCCATTTTTTGGGCCGTAGTGTCGCCACATATCCAGTGCCACACACATCCCAAATGGTTGTCCACTTTGTCTGCATAGTGTAGAATAGGGTCCTGCTGCCCTGGGCTCTGGAACTGCGGAAAAGTGCGGGCGGCAAGGTCCCGAAAACGGCGTTTCCGTCACAATGCTTCTAGTTCTTTAGCTCTTATTCATGGGAGGGTGGGTATGCATGGGCGCGTGCGTGCGTTCGCTGGTGTTTGTGTGTGCGGTTTTTTTGTGTTTGTGCGTGTGGAGGGGACCTGGCAGATTACTGTGGTGCATGATATTATATGAAATTATTATTGGATGGTGTTGTAGGGGGTGATTTTTGCGTACACTGTACCCTGTTTCTAGGCGACAAACTTGGCTCTGTACAAGTCGGGTCGCCATTTTCCGGGCCGTGGTGTCGCCACAATTCCAGTGCCACACACATTCAAAATGGTTGTCCAGTTTGTCTGCATAGTGTAGAATACGGTCGTGGTGCCCTGGGCTCTGGAAGTGTTGAAAAGTGCGGGCGGCAAGGTCCCGAAAACGGCGTTTGCGTCACAATGCTTCTAGTTCTTTAGCTCTTCTTCATGGGAGGGTGGGTATTCATGCGCGCGTGCGTGCGTTCGCTGGTGTTACTGTGTTCGGTTTTTTGTGTTTTTGCGTGTGGAGGGGACCCCGCAGATTACTGTGGTGCATGATATTATATGAAATTATTATTGGATGTGTGTTCTAGGGGTTTCCATCTTCGGGGCCGTGTGTTGGCAATGTGTGTTGTTTTGGAATTGTGGCGACACAACAGTTCCGAAGATAGTAACCCTGTTTTGCATTATCGGACACACAAACACCAGGGAATGCACGCACGCGTTTACGCATCCCCACCCCCCACCCCATGATTAAGCTAACGGCTCAGTTCAAAACGATGTGACAACCTGCCCACGCCCAGACCCACACACACTAGCTATCTGCTGTACTGAAGTGTACACCAATCAGATTATCGCACCACCAACACACAATTGCCACAGTATATAAAAGCTTTTTCTTGCAACCTGCTCAGATTCGAGAGATACGTCTATGGAAGAGACATCCTGGTTGAAACAGATCACAAGCCGCTGGAGACTATTCACAAGAAAAGTCTACTCTCAGCACCGAAGAGAATCCAACGCATGCTGCTTCGAAACTCAGAAGTTCATGTACACAGTAGTGTACAAGCGTGGAGCTGAGATGTACCTGGCCGACACCCTCAGCAGAGCAGTCAACGGGAAGGCAGAACAACTAGTCACCCACAAAGAAGCAATATTCTACACAGAACTGGAGAACACGGATTCATGTCGAGAACTGGCTATCAGCCAAGAGAGACTCCTCAGTCTGCAGCAAGCGACTGCAGAAGACGAAACCATGAAAACTCTCAAAGCTGTCATCCTACAAGGATGGCCAGAGGAAAGACGACAACTTTCACAGCAGCTACAAACCTACTTTCCGTTCCGGGAAGAACTTTCTGTACAGAATGGTCTTGTCTTCAAAAGCTACAGAGTGGTCGTTCCAGAAACAGAAAGAACTGACATCCTAGAGAAACTCCATGCAAGCCACTCAGGAATCCAGAGCTGCATAAGAAGAGCACGTGAGGTAGTCTTCTGGCCCAGGGTGAACTTGGACATTGAAGACTTTATCAAGAAATGCAGCGCCTGCAGCACATTCCAGCGAGGTCAGCAGAAAGAACCACTCATCAGTACAGAGATACCTGACCTGCCCTGGCAACACATCGCCTGTGACGTCTTTGAACACAACGGCCACGAGTACCTGGTCACCGTGGATCATTACTCAGATTTCTTCGAGCTTGATCGACTGCAAACAAGAGAATCCAAGGAAGTCATCACCTGCTTGAAGAGACACATAGCAAGACATGGAATCCCAGAACGACTGACAACAGACTGTGGAACTCAGTTTACATCCACCCAGTTTGGAAAGTTCAGCAAAACCTATGGATTTGACCATGTCACAAGTTCCCCACACTACCCCCAGTCCAACGGAAAAGCGGAGAGCGCGGTGAAAGCAGCGAAGATGTGCATGAAAAAGGCAGAACACAACCATCAAGATCCCTTTCTAGCTCTACTAGAGTTACGAAATATCCCTACACAGACTGTGAACAGTTCACCTGCTCAAAGACTTTTCAGTAGAAGAACAAGAACTCAGGTACCAACTTCAAAGAAACTGCTCAAACCTGCGGTCGTATCAGTCAAGAAAGAACTTGAAAAAAGGAAGATGAAACAAGCTCACTACTACAACAGAAGGGCAGTGGAACTGACAGAACTACTTCCAGGACAGATAGTGAAGTTCCAACCACCGGGATCTAAGAAGTGGATCAGCGCCAAAGTAGACCGTCAAGTTAACGTCCGGTCATACACCATCCGAACAGAGGATCGACGTCAGTACAGGAGGAACCGTCGACAGCTACGGGACACACCTGAAACGAAGTTTCCACATACAGTCAACACTGACAGATGGAGAAGACAGATTTCAGAAGAGCAGCAGAACACCTTTCCCCGTAACCAACAGCAAAAGACGCCGGGAAACCAAATGACAGACAACAGGTTATCAAAACAGACGCCAGCGCGCGCGCATGCATACCCACCCCACTGCAGAAAAAGGTGCGGTTTGGGGCCAAGATGCGAGCCAAAGAGCCGTTTTCGGCCCCGTGCCACCCCGACTTTTGCACGGTAAAAGATCCCAGGGCACCAAGACAATATGGCACTGCATGCATACGCCCTCTCCCACCCTCTTTGAGGTGTGTGGCGCCGGATCTGTGGCGACAACACAGCCCCCAAGAGCTAAGAAAGCTAGTTTGTCACAAGGAAAGCCGGTAAGTGTACGCGACAAAAAACAAGCAGGGCGCACACTAATAATGACAATATACAGCAATATAATGCACTGCAGCAAAGTGCAACACAACATGCGCGCACACTAGACTTTGTTTTACACCTGAATATAATAGACACTCACACCCATGCACACATTATTAGTTACATGAGAGAGAGAGAGAGAGAGAGAGAGAGAGAGAGAGAGAGAGAGAGAGAGAGAGAGAGAGGTCTAGCAGTAGGCCTTGTGGGTTTCTTTTTCAAACAGTGAAGCACCCTAAATACACGTGGAAGTTGTACTTAAATAACAACCAATCAGAAAGGCCCTCTACCAACACCCAACCGCTGCTGCATATAAAACCTTTTTCGTGTATCTTCTCTAAGCATATAAACCTATCTAAAAGCGTGCCAAATCCACATCCCCCCTTCTTTTTTTACGTTCCATGTCTGTTTCCACTCCACGATAGCTTGCTACCATCAACAGCAGCAGCAGGATAGGTCCCCACCTCTATTCTCCACCCTAACAAACACCTGCACACAGGTGAGCCTAGAAACTTTATAGTTTGTGACACACCTGTAGTGAAGGTAAGATGTTGCTGCTTGGGTATTTATTGGAATCTTAATATTCTTGCAGTTCATCAGACAGTAGTTTTTTCATGTATGTTTTGGTGTGGTTTATTTTACTGTCCAGGGTTGACTTTCAAACACACATACATATACACACCGGCATGCATGCACACTCCCATGTAGGGAGACATTCATGCAAACACACACAACTCATTCATACATGCAAATATATAGATGCATTCATGCAGATAGACGACATGCATGCACAGAATGGCAGACACAAACTGCTACAAATCTACTTTCATTTTCACCACTCCCCCTCCCTCCCCCCCCCCCCCCCCCCCCCCCCCACTTTTTTGTTCTTTGAATGCTCACACAGTAGCAACAAAGTCTGTCATAATAGCAAAACATGTCTAGTGCTGCTGTGAAGCACCTCACAAGTCAGGCCTAGTGCATTCCTCTTCAGTGTATGAGAGAACTGTAAACTTTAAAGTCTTTCTGTAAAAAACGTAAGCAAATGGACCAAGAAGGCAGACAATAGACTCTTGTCTCTTGGACCAAGGCAGTAGCAATGAGGGAGATAGAAAAGAAAATTTGAAAAGAGAATTAGCAGAGAATTTCCATAAAGTAGTGATGCTATCTATATTGATACCCCCCCCCCCCCCACCACCACCACCACCACCTTTATGCCCACTGGGAGATCTGTCCATCTGATATCCCAGATTGTAAAGATTGATTGATTGATTGATTCTTTTGACATCGAGGATAATGGAATAAACACTCTTGTGCTTTTTTACATCCAGTCCTTCAGTGTATGCAGTTTTGTAAATGTCATAAGTTCCCACTGGCACATGATAGCTTACTCTTACGAAAAGCGGAACAGGATTTAATGTGTGAGCAAGATGTTCGTGGGATCGCACATGGCCTGGGTTTACAGTCTCATCCAAAGGACTTTTGGGGAGAGTGGAGTCAGCACTGATGTTAACTCCAGGAGAAAAATCTCCTCCACCGGATTGGAACCCAGGTCATCAAATTGCCAGCATAATGTTCTGACCACTAGGCTATCTCTCCCCCCAAGAGAGAGAGAGAGAGAGAGAGAGAGAGAGAGAGAGAGAGAGAGAGAGAGAGAGAGAGAGAGAGAGAGAGAAGATCAAGCTCTGGATGTGTTTCAAAAGAATCATGATCTTGTCTCAGAAATTCTGTGTCACAGTGTGAATCTGTGCGGGTGTGTAAGTGAGGTGTGCTTGTGCAGACACTGAAGAAAACTGCCGCCAACTTCTCTTTCACAGAATGGGGTCACATTCCCAACTCCTGTCGTCAGTGTCCTAAATTCAGCCACCAATCACAGCAAGGCAGCACCTTGTTTGAATAGAAGCCTAGGCCGCCACTTTTCCCCCTCAACTTGAATTTCAAAACAAACCCGTGCTGCTTTTGTAGCCATGCTGACAGATCTAAATGAGGTCGCCCACGCTGCCCACGTGTGCAAGCACGCAGGCAGCACGCACACACACACACACACACACACACACACACACACACACACACACACACACACACACATTGATTTAATACATTCTCTTTAAATGTAGGACAAACATGCTCCCTGTATAAGAAAAAAGGAAACTTCCTTAGGTAACATAAGATACTGTAAATTTCTGTAGAAGACACAGTCTACACTGGTTAGCGGCATCAAATCAAATTTTAAGAAATACCTGCAACTCTTATGAATTTTGATAGAGACATAAGAACTTTTCGAGATTGACATTTCATCAGCCTGCAAAAATTATAACTGTACATGGGTTGACGAAAATGCTGAGGAATTAAATCTTGCCGTAAATGTGTAAATAGGGGACATTCCTTGATAACATGAAATTCATCCCCTATAACAGACATAATTGCATTTTGAACATACTCTTTCTTCCCGTGGTATGTTATGGAAACGTCCTACCTAAATAGGCAGAAGTTTGTGACAACTGCGACGAAATTTCATGAGAGTGTAAACATATACATCCATATATATCCATATCAGCTGCTTTTTCATTTTAGCTCTGTAGCCTATCTTCCCTGTAATGTTATGGACACACACACACACACACACACACACACACACACACACCACACACACACACACACACACACAGAGTTCAAAACTGTACACACACGGGGACTGGATGTAAAAAAAAAAAAAAGAACATGAGTGTTTATTCCATTATCCTTGAAATAAAAGAAGGGATGAGTGAAACTCCACTCTGCTGTCTTCCATTGCCTCAGAAGTGCGTAAAGCATGTAAAGGGAAGTCACTTTTCTTGTACTCTTTAATTTGAAGTATTTGACGCGTTGTTTCCCTTTAACTGTACAGCTATCTTTGTGGACCTGGCTCTACACAAAAAACTGTGTGTGTGTGTGTGTGTGTGTGTGTGTGTGTGTGTGTGTGTGTGTGTGTGTGTGTGTGTGTGTGAGAGGGGGGGGGGGGGTTAAGAGAAGGAGGGGTCAGGGATAGCTAGTATTTATGTCCACATCTGGTGAGAATTATAATAACCACAATATTCTTTGTGCTATTTCATTTTAAAAGTTCTGAGGGAAAAGAGAAGAGGGTGAATAGTAGATAACTGTTTACTGCTGATTTTTCATTGTAGCTCTGTAGCCTATCTGCCGTTTAAAGTTATGGATATATTCATTTTAGCAGCATAGCTGTAGAGAGAGGGATGTAGATATTCTAGCAGTGTAACTGTAGCATGGTGTAATGGATGTGTTTATTTTAGCAATGGAACTGTAGCATTTGTTGGGGTTTTTTCACATTTTATTGGAGCAGTGTAACTGTAGCATGGTATTATGGATGCGCTTATTTTTAGCAATGTAACTGTAGCATGGTGTTATGGATGTGTGCATTTAAATAGCAATGTAACTGTAGCATGGTATTATGGATGCGCTTATTTTTAGCAATGTAACTGTAGCATGGTGTTATGGATGTGTGCATTTAAATAGCAATGTAACTGTAGCATAGTTTTACATTTTATTGGAGCAGTGTAACCGTAGCATTGTGTTACTGATGTGTTTATTTTAACAATGTAACTGTAGTATATTTTTACATTTTATTGGAGCAGTGTAGCATGGTGTTATGGATGTGTTTAGTTAAATAGCAGTGTAATGTATCATATTTTTACACATGTATATTTTATTGGAGCAGTGTAACTGTAGCATGGTGTTATGGGTGTGTTTACTTTAGCAATGTTAACTGTAGCATATTTTCACACATGTATATATTTTATTAGAGCAGTGTAACTGTAGCTGAGTGTTGTGGATGTGTCTATTCTGGTGTAAGGGCAGCATGGTATTATGTGTTTATTTGTTGTTTATTTGTTGTTCTGAAACAACTCAACAGCCATCTCCATTCCAATAGTCTCCTCCCCCCGTTCCAGTCTGCCTACTGCATCAACCACAGCACTGAAACCACCCTAGTGCACACCTTAAACTCGCTTCTACAAGCTTCTGACTCAGGGAAAATCTCCCTCCTCACTCTTCTCGACTTATCTGCAGCATTTGACACTATAGACCATTCAATTCTTCTCTCCTGTCTCCAAAACACTTTGGGTATTAAAGGCACTGCCCTCACCTGGTTTAGTTCGTACCTGACAAACCGATTCCAAACTGTGGCAGTAAACAAGATTCTTTCCACACCAACCAAACTAGAATGCAGAGTCCCTCAAGGATCTGTTCTAGGCCCTGTTCTCTTTACTCTCTACACTGCTCCCCTGTCACATGTTATTAACCGTCATCAGATCAACCATCACTTTTATGCAGACGACTCTCAGATTCTAAGCAGTGACACACCTGAAAATCTGCCTTCTCTCTTGACAAATATGTCATACTGCCTTCAAGATATCCAAAACTGGATGATACAGAACAAATTACAATTAAACGCAGATAAAACCGAAGCCATGCTTGTAGGGACCAAACACAAACTGTCTTTTATCACAACAACTTCAATAGAATTCGGCAATACGTCAGTCCCTCTATCCAGTGCTGTAAAGTATCTAGGAGTCGTTATTGACAACACACTCTCCATGCAAAAATTCATCACCCAGACCTGTCAGTCATGCTACTATCAACTACGTCGTATTAGTGCAATTCGAAAGTACCTGTCCACTGATGCAACATCCAAACTAGTCACTTCTCTTATTCTTTCACGTCTGGACTATTGCAATTCTCTTTTGGCTGGTCTGCCAGCATCATCTATCCACTCTCTCCAACGTATACAAAACTCTGCAGCTCGACTGGTCCTCAGAAAGAAAAGATCTGAACACATTACTCCTCTCTTGCAATCTCTCCACTGGCTGCCTGTGCCACAGAGAGTAAACTACAAGATCAGTACTCTCTGTTATAAATGTCTCCACAAAACAGCACCCTCCTACCTCTGTGAATGTCTTCACGTGTACACACCTTCTCGTTCCCTCCGCTCGGCTGCAGATACCTTATCCTTAAAAATTCCGAGATTCAACCTATCTACCGTTGGCCGCCGCTCTTTCTCTATTTCTGGTCCATCAATCTGGAATGACCTCCCTCTATCCCTTCGGCAAAAGCCTACATATGACACGTTTAAATCCAACCTCAAGACACACTTGTTTCAAACCTAAGATTTTTACCTTCTGTTTTCATCTCCTATTTGTCCCTGCCTCCAACATTTGAAATTCCATTCACCCTGTCAAAATGTATAACCTCTATAGGTGTGTGTGTGTGTGTGTGTGTGTGTGTGTGTGTGTGTGTGTGTGTGTGTGTGTGTGTGTGTGTGTGTGGCGCGCGCGTGCGCGTGCGCGTGTGTGCTTTCGATTTTGCTAGAATTATTTATTGTCATTGGTTGTTTGTTGTGAGGGTCGAGTGCAAGCGCTTTGATTTGTTTTTTACAAGATGTAGCCCTATATAAATTCCATGTATTATTATTATTATTATTATTTATTTATCACTTCAGTGTATCAGTGTAACTATAGCATGGATGTATCTTTTCGTGTGTGTGTGTGTGTGTGTGTGTGTGTGTGTGTGTGTGTGTGTGTGTGTTGTGTGTGTGTGTGTGCGCGCGCGCGCACGCGCGTGCGTGTGTGTGTGTGTGTGTAATTTATTTATTCTTTTATATCGAGGATAATGGAATAAGCACTCGTGTGCTTTTTTACATCCAGTCCCCATGTGTATGCAGTTTTGTGAATCTTGTAATGTTCCCAGCAGCACACAATGGCCTACTCTTACGAAAAGCAGAATGGGATTTTACGTGTGCTGGCCTGGGTTTGAAGGACTTTTGGGCAGAATGGAGTTGGCACTGATGTGTGTGTGTGTGTGTGTGTGTGTGTGTGTGTGTGTGTGTGTGTGTGTGTAAGCGTGCGTGCGTGGGTGCGTGCGTGCGTGCGTGCGTGCGTGCGTGCGTGCGTGCGTGCGTGCGTGCGTGCGTGCGTGTGTGTGTGTGTGTGTGTGTGTGTGTGCAGTGAGGGGATAGCTCAGTGGTCAGAGGCTGGCTTTTCCCCAGTCAAGTTAAGCAGTGTGGTTGCCAATTGGATGGGTGACCATTTGTGCACCTTGGCTACAGTACAGTTCCTCCAGTTCACCCAACTGTAAAAGGGGTACCTGCCCTCTTTAGGGTCAGGGAAGGTAAAGCAGCTAGGAAGAGGAGATGGGCACCGCCCTCAACATGCTGGTATATATATATATATATATATATATATATATATATATATATATATATATATATAATATATATATATATGTATGTATGTATGTATGTATATGCAGTTTATTAGTCGTCTTAGCTTAGGGTTTATGTAGTGCAGTTATATGGATTCATGTTAGCAGTGTGTGTAGTGCAGCTTTATGGATTCATGTCAGCAGTGTATGTGTAGTGCAGTTTTATGGATTCATGTTAGCAGCGTATGTGTAGTGCAGTTTTATAAATCTATATTAGTAAGGTGTAGTGTTTATAGCAGTGCAAGTATATTGCAGTTTTAATTGTTTATTTTCTCATCTTCAGATGTGTAGGTGTGGTGCACTTTGATGTGGGGTTAACAGTGTAAGTGTAGTGCAGTATCACAGGTTTACTTTGAGTAGCCAAGTGTGTAGTGCAGTTAAATATGGCTCATTTTTAGCAGTGTAGATCTTGTGCTGTTTATGGGGGGTTGTTAATTTTTAGTATTTTTTAAATATTTCTAGTGTAAGTGTAGTGCAGCTTTCTAGGTTTTTAATGGTTTAGGTGTGGTGCAGTTTTCTAGGTTTTTATTTTAGGTGTGGTGCAGTTGTATAGGTTTTTACTTTTAGCAGTTTAGGCTAGCGCAGTTTTAAAGGTTTTTGTTTAGGTTAATGCAGTTTTACAGGTTTCTTTAATTTTTTTTAAGGTGTAATGCAGTTTTTTGTGGGTTTTTATTTGTTTAGTTGTAGTGCAGTTTTATAGGCTGGGGTTTTCTCTATTTTTTTTTTTTTACATAGTAGTATGGGTGTAGTGCAGTTTTATAGGTTTTTACTTTTAGTAGTTTTGGTTAGTGCTTTTTTTTTTAAACTATAGTAGT
Source organism: Stramonita haemastoma (assembly GCA_030674155.1). Classification (NCBI taxonomy): domain Eukaryota; kingdom Metazoa; phylum Mollusca; class Gastropoda; order Neogastropoda; family Muricidae; genus Stramonita; species Stramonita haemastoma. The sequence goes on along the minus strand of JASPKP010004694.1, from coordinate 3,471 downwards.
ATGGGAGTAATGCAGATTATAGGGTGGTTTTTTTTTACTTTTAATGTAGGTGTATAGTTTTATGTGTTTGTTTTTTTTTTTAATTTAGTTTAGGTGTAGTGCAGTTTTATGGGCGTTTTTTTTTTTTTTTAGTTTACTGTTGTGCAGGTTTATATTTCAGTAGTTTGTGCAGTTTTATAAGTTTTTTTTTAAAAATTATGTTTAAGTGTAGTGCAGTTTTATGGGTAAAAAAAAAATGTAAAGGTGTAGTGCAGTTTTGTAGGTTATTATTTTGGTAATTAAGGTGTAGTGCAGTTTTATAGGGGATTTAAAAAAAAAAAAAAAAGTAATTTAGGTGAAGGGCAGGTTAATTTTATTTTAGTAGGTGAAGTGCAGGTCAAATTTACTTTAAGTAGTTTAGATAAAGCCCATTAATTTTATTTCAGTAGTTTAGAAGTACAGGTTAAATTTTATTTTAGTAGTTTAGGTGTAGTGCAGTTTTATAGGTCATTCTAATTTAGGTGTAGTGGAGGTTTATAGCTTTGTATTTTAGTAGTTTATGCCAGGTGCACTTTTATATTTTAGTTTAGGTGTAGTGCAGTTTTATAGGTTTTTATTTTAGTTTAGGTAGAGTGCAGTTTTATAGGTTTTTACCGATATTAGTGTATAATAATGCAGTTTGATAGGTTCCCCTTTTAATTTGTGTACTGCAGTTTTAAAGGTTGTTGCTTTTATTGGTGTAGGTTAGTGCAGTTTTATAGGTTTTCCCATTCAGTATGGGTACTGCAGTTTTAAAGGTTTTTACTTTTCATGTAGGTGTAGTGCAGTTTTATAGTAGTGTTTTGGTTTGTTTTGTTTTTTTAGTTTTAAGTGTAATGCAGTTTGGTAGGTTTTTACTTTTAGTCCAGTTGTGCAGTTTGATGTTTTTACTCGAGTGGTTTAGGTGTAGTGCAGTTTCATCAGTTTATATGCAGTGCAGTTTTAAAGGTTTATACTTTTAACAGTCTAGTGCAGTTTTAAATATTAGTAGCATTAGGTGTAATGCAACTTTACAAGTTTCTAATTTTAGTGTGCATGTAGTAGTTTCATAGATTTTTACATTTAGTGTAGATGCAGTTCATTTTTTTTAAGCAGTACAACTGCAAGTTACTGCTAGCTCATTATAGTTTTATACATTTTTAGGTTTAGTAGTGTACATGTGGTAGTGCAGATTATAGGTTTTAACTTTTAGTCGTGTACATGAAATGCAAATTATAGATTTTCAACAGTGTAGGTATAGCACTCTCAATGGCAATATTGTAGTGCGTTTTAGAGTTTGTTTTTTTAGCAGTGTTTAGGTATTACTAATTTCAAGGTTTGTTTTTATAGCAAGTTAAAAAAAAAAAAAAAATTTAGCAGTACATATACAGGCGTTATACAACTTTATCCATTTACTTTTAGCAGTGCAGTTTAAATGGTTCATTTTATAGCAGTGTAGATACAGTGCAGTTTTACAGGCTTATTTTTAGCATTATAAATGTAGTGGTTTTATAGGTAAGAAATTTCAGCAGCACATGTGGTTTTACTGTAGCATGTGAATATATCTTTTTTTTCAGCAGAGTAAGGAGGAAGGTGGCAGATCAGTCAAGACATCCTCTGCCAAACAAGTCGTCTGCTAGGCTCTGGGTTAGATTCCTAACCTTGCTTTTTGATTCCCAGTATAATGAGAAAAATCAAACAATGTCAAGGTCCTTCCAATAAGACTATAAACCAAGGCCCTGTGTGCAAAGTGCACACCGAATGTCTTGCACAATCATTCTAAAAACACATTTGGTGATGATGGTAGGAATGGATGACAAATTCTTAATGCATGTACACAGGTATAATGTTTCAACACCATCTCTCAAGTCAGAATACAGCTACCTAAATTAGACAGGGGAGTAGTGGTGGTGGTGGTGGCATTAAAAAAAGGTATACACTTACACCCTTGTTGAACCTCAAGGTTTAGTCAAGAACAAAACTCCCCAAGTTTTTAAGAGCTGTTATGGGTTTATTTTTCAGTAGAATCAGGTGTAGTTTTATGGATTTTAGCGGTGCATTTTTTTAAAGGATTTTTCCTGTACAAGTTTAGTGTAGTTTTTGGTTTCAGTTTTGGTAGTGCAAATCCAATCCAATCCTTTTATTTCCAGTTCAAGTGCAGAGTAATATTGAGGACTTATTTTAGCAAAGTATTGTTTTACAAGTACAAGTTTAGTGTAGTTTTATGGATTTAGGCTGTGCAAGAGAGAGTGTAGTTTATAGATTTTTTAAAGCAAAGTTTTGGGGTTTTAGTTTTAGCAGTGCAAATTAAATCAAATCAAATTCTTTTAATTCGAGTACAAGTGTAGTGTAGTGTACTGTGTTTATTTTAGCAAAGTATAGTTTCAGAAGTTTATATTACAAGCGTGTGTTGTTTTATGCGTTTCATTTAGCAGTGTATGTCACATAGTGGGTTTTAGTTTTAGCAGTGCAAATTAAATCAAATCAAATTCTTTTAATTCGAGTACAAGTGTAGTGTAGTGTACTGTGTTTATTTTAGCAAAGTATAGTTTCAGAAGTTTATATTACAAGCGTGTGTTGTTTTATGCGTTTCATTTAGCAGTGTATGTCACATAGTTTTATTTTCTTTTAGCAGTGTATGTCACATAGTTTTATTTTCTTTTAGCAGTGTATGTCACATAGTTTTATTTTCTTTTAGCAGTGTATGTCACACAGTTTTATTTTCTTTTAGCAGTGTATGTCACACAGTTTTATTTTCTTTTAGCAGTGTATGTCACAGTTTTATTTTCTTTTAGCAGTGTATGTCACAGTTTTCTTTTAGCAGTGTATGTCACATAGTTTTATTTTCTTTTAGCAGTGTATGTCACAGTTTTATTTTCTTTTAGCAGTGTATGTCCCACAGTTTTATTTTCTTTTAGCAGTGTATGTCACATAGTTTTATTTTCTTTTAGCAGTGTATGTCACATAGTTTTATTTTCTTTTAGCAGTGTATGTCACATAGTTTTATTTTCTTTTAGCAGTGTATGTCACATAGTTTTGTTTTCTTTTAGCAGTGTGTGTCACATAGTTTTGTTTTCTTTTAGCAGTGTATGTCACAGTTTTATTTTCTTTTAGCAGTGTATGTCCCACAGTTTTATTTTCTTTTAGCAGTGTATGTCACATAGTTTTATTTTCTTTTAGCAGTGTATGTCACATAGTTTTTTCTTTTAGCAGTGTATGTCACATAGTTTTATTTTCTTTTAGCAGTGTATGTCACATAGTTTTTTCTTTTAGCAGTGTATGTCACATAGTTTTATTTTCTTTTAGCAGTGTATGTCACATAGTTTTATTTTATTTTAGCAGTGTATGTCACATAGTTTTATTCTATTTTAGCAGTGTATGTCACATAGTTTTATTTCATTTGTACAAGTGCAGTTTTGAAGGTCTATCATAGCAGTGTAGTGTAATATACCTGGGTTTTTATTATTCATTTTA
>JASPKP010004693.1:7500-10000 GCA_030674155.1 Stramonita haemastoma | reverse complement strand
GCAATTCTCCAATGATTTGATCAGGTCCAGCTGCTTTCTCATTCTTTAGTTTTCTAAGTGCCCTATATACTTCATCTATAGATATTGGACGATCAAAATCTTCCTCCGTTTCATCAATGTCAGCATCAGTATTCACTGAGATGTCTATTGAGTCTTTCTCCAAGAGGGTTTTGAAATGTTGAAACCAACTGTCAACTGATATATTATTCTTTGGTTGACTATTTCTAAATGATGCTTTCTTAACACTTTTCCAGAACTGGACTTGAGAAGAGATTGAAGACATCATGTCTGCAAGTAAAGTCACATTATACTGTTTTCTTTTCCTTTCTAGCATATATTTATATTCCCTTCTTAAGACACAGTACAAATTTTTGTCTTCATTCTTTAATGTTTTCCGGTAAGTCTTCAAAAGTTTTCTGACCCTATATTTCATACTTTTACATTCATTATCAAACCATGTAGCATTTGATAGACCTTTTTTGACCTGTATCTGTTTTTTCATACATTCAGCACTGGACTTTATGCAATCATTGAACAAATCTAGAGCTTCATTAATGTTCTCATCAATCATCTGTAAGGCATTTAAAAAGTTTTCACACATATTCTCATTACAAAGATTATCTTTATAAGCTGAGAGTTTGTTTTCATCCCACACAAACTTTTCCACAACAGATGGCTCCTCAGCTACTGCATAAGTTTTATATAATGGATTAATATGTAATTCAACAGGAAGGTGATCTGAATCTGAACGCTCAGCAACAAACAATTGACATGAGTCAAAAATTTGAGAGAACAAATCATCTGACACTAAAAAATAATCATTAACACTGCATCCACTATCAGAAATATATGTGTAGCGTCCTTGCTGGTCGCCATTACATATACCATTTAAAATTTGTAAACTAAGTGCAGTACACATATTCAATAATAATTTACCATAATTGTTGATAACAGAATCTTCAGAATAACGATTACTACAGAGAGACATGCTTTTACTTTGAAAATCTGGAATACAGTCATTTACTACATGATGACAAGAAAAATTTGATGTCCTGCTGTTTAAGTCTCCACACAATATTATATCTACTTCATCCAGTGTCACCACACAGTTAGCTAAACATTCTTCCAACATGGCAATTCCGTTATCATTGTCAAACATGTTATAAAAAGGAGAACCTTCAGGTGGAATATACACACAAACAAGCAATACATTTCTTGAAGTACACAAAAGAGATTTGTCACAGAGAAAACAACAAATGTTAGGGTATGGTACATCTAAATATTTCACAAGAGCAGCTAACTCATGCTTAATCAAACAAACTACTCCCCCTGATCGCCTCCTTGATGGCTAACTTTAACTGCCGACTTACAGAAGGCCTTATAGCTACTAAAAACATCTGACTGGATATTTTCCAGGAATGTTTCTGTCAGACAAATAAAATCGAAGCTACGCACATACGATAGGAAATCTCCATCAGAGAGTTTTGACAGCAACCCATTAACAGTCCAGGACAAAAATGAAAAAGGTTTATTTGTTCTATTCGTATTACCACAATTCAATTGATCTACCACATTATATAGACTGACCCTTTCTTCAATTTCATTTATATGACAAGATGCGGAACTAATGTTTTCAACAGTACTATGATCATCATCTTTATTTGAACACTGTCCAAATCTAGCTGACTCATTGTTAGGCTTAGCTTGTGCTAGGCCTAGGCCTAGACCGAACCCCTCTTTGTCTTCAACAACGACGCCACGCGCCGTGTCTTCCACACTCGCAGTGTCTTTCTCGCTCACTAGGCTTACAGCACAAAGCCGTGAGCCTATTACGTCAGTATCTATCTGAGGTGTACGTTTACTTTTGTCCCTACCCTGTGTATTGCCTCTATGGACAGATGTGTGTATGGGCCGGCCAACACGCTATTCATTTCTTCCTAGATCATTGACGGTCACCTTTTCACCATCAATGATCAAAGATCATTCTCACATTTTTTCCTTCTGCTCGGGCACTCTTTAAATATGGGGTCAGTTTGCGTCTAACTTCTCTAACAGCTAGGGAAAAATCTTCATCTACAAAAATCTTTGAACCTTTCAGCCGAGTCTTTGCCTTCAGTATTCTAAGCTTATCTTGAAAGAAACAGCACCTAGCTATAACAGGAGAGTTGGGTTTAGAGTTTATCCTATGCACTCTATCAAACTTGATATCAGCTACATCCATTTTTTCTGCCAGAAAATTTTTCACAATCAGCTCCAGTCTCATCAGTTTTCTTTTCTAACCCATGAAAAATCACATTATTTCGTCTTGACTGTCCTTCTAACTCCTCTGATTTCTTTTCTAGCTTTTCAACTCTATCCTTCAATCCTGAATTTGACTGTTTTAAGTCTACATTTTCAGTCCTAAGGTTGTCTAACTCTTGCTTCAGGCTACTCAATTCTTCTTTCAAAGCACCAACACTGTCTGTCAACACTTTTATCTCATTACTGAGACTGTCAGTGG
>JASPKP010004692.1:15000-17174 GCA_030674155.1 Stramonita haemastoma | reverse complement strand
TCCCGGGGGGGGTTTTTAACATCATTTGCTGACTCCCACTCCCCCCAAAATTTATTTCGGGTTAGACTGGGATAAATGGGGCCCCCGTTTTTGGTGAAACGCCCCGCAGAACTTTCTTTGCGAAAAATTTTAAAAACCCTGTACCTGTTGGGGGGGGAACAGAGGAAATTTTACAAAACTGCTTTACACACAGGGACCTGGATGTAAAAAAGACAGAGTGCTTTTTCCCATTTTTTCATCGTTTTAATGAATAAAAATTTAAAAAAATTTTAAGTTAAACACCCCCAAAACATTTTACACCCCCACACGCGCGCGCGGGGGCGCGCAACAAACACAAAACACACACACACCACACACAGGGGTTTTTACCCCTAAACAACCTACCTCAAAAAACGCACCCGCACCCCACCCACCCCCCCAAAAACACTAAACCATCCAACACAACTCCCCAAACACTAACCCCCCTCCTAACAAAAACACACTTTCTGGGTTTTCTCTCTCTTTTTCCTTTGTCATTCAAACCCCCAAGTTTTAAAGCTTTTTGTTTTTTCAAATATTCATTTTTTTTTTTAAGGGCTGAAATTTTAAAGAATTTTTTTTAAAAAGCCATTCCCCTTTGAGTTTATAAATTTAAAAATTTAAAAAAAAAAACCGCCCCAATTATTTTCCCTTTTTTTTTGGGGGCCTTTTTTTTGGGCCCCAATTTTTTTTTTCAGGTTTTTTTCCTTTTTGAAATTAAATTTTTCCACATCACCCCGGGGATTTTCCGAGTAAGGGTTTTTTTTGTTTTTTTAAAAAACAGAAAATTCTCAAACGGTTTTTTTTAAAAATAAGGGGGGGGGGCCAGCAGGCAGGAGGCCTCCATTGTAAAGGGGGGGTTTTGGGTTACCTTTTTGGGTTTGTGTGTTCGCGCTCCGTTTTCTTTGTCGGTTTTTGAATCTGTCTGTCTCTGTCTGTCTGTTGCCTTTTTGGTGTGTTTTGGGGGGTGGGGGGTTTTGTGTGGTGTGTGTGTGTGTGGGGGTTTTTGGGGGTAAAATGTGTTGTTTTGTGTTTTTGGTGCGGTGGGGTGTGTGTGGGGGGCCCACGCGCGCGTGTGTGGGGCGGGGGGGCGCGCGCGTGTAAAATAAAAAAGAAAAAAAAAGAAAGTTGTAAAGAAAAAATTTTTTGGGGGGGGGGGTTAATTTTTTAAGTCTTAATTTTTAAAACGTCTTTGCATTTAAAATTTTTAAGTGTACCAGCCCCCCCCTAAAATAGGAGACTAGATTATAGATAGGTGAGGAGAGGAGAGAGAGAGAGGGAGAGAGAGAGGGGGGAAAAGAGGGACCCGGAGAGGAGAGGGGCCCCGGATGAGAGAGGGAGGAGAGGAGGAGAAGTGTTTGTGTTTTTTTGGTGGTTTTTTGTGTGTGGCGCGCGCGTTTTTTATGTGGGGAAAATCTAATGTCGTTTCCCCTCTTTCTTTTTTTGTGTGTTAAAAGTATATTATTTTTTTTTTTTTTAAAAATTTCCCCAATTTGGATGAATACAGGTTTTTTTTTTTTTAAAAGTTTCCCAAATTTTTTCGGAAATTTTCCCGCTTGGGACACACTTTTGGGTTCTTTTTTTTTTAGTTTTTTAATTTTTTTTTGGGGGGGACTGTGGTTTTTTTGAAAAAAAAACCCCCATTTGTAGCACAGGATTTGGGGCCGGCAGTTATTTTGTTAGGCCTTAATTTTTGTCAAAGGGGGGTTGGTTTTTCCCCTTTTTGTGGGGGTTTTTTTGGGGGGGTCTTTTGGGGTTGTTTAAAATTTTTTTCCCCGTTTTGGGTTTTTGAGTGGGTTGGGGTTTTTTTTTAAGGGGGTTTGGGGGGGGGGGTTTTTTTTGGGGGGGTTGTTTTTTGGGGGGGAGGGTTGTTTTTTTTGGGGGGGTTTCCTTTTGTGGGGGTTGTGTGTGTGTTTTTTTGGGGGTTGTGGGGGGGGTTTTTTCTGTTGGTTTGGGTTTGGTTTGTGGGGGGTTTGGTTTTGTTTGGTTTTTTGGGGGGAAGAGAGAGAGTCTTCTCTGTTTCTGTTCTTGTGTGTCTCTCTCTCTCCTCTCTTCCCCCCTCTCTCTTTTTTTTTTCTCTCTCTCTCTCTCTTTTTTCTCTCTCTTCCCACACAAACAACCCCACACGGGGCTGCGCGAAAAAATCACATTTTTGT
>JASPKP010004692.1:0-10000 GCA_030674155.1 Stramonita haemastoma | reverse complement strand
CGCGCGGGAAAGGAAAAAACCCCCTCATAAAATTTTTTCCTAGGAAAAGGGAAAAAAACTAAAGCCTTCAAAGAGCACTCGACCTACTTTTGGGGAAAAGGGACACAAGTGAAAAAAACCCCCAATTTTTCTTTTTTGGATTGCCCCCCAAAAAACACTGGTGCACGTTTTAAAAATGGGGGACAGAAGAAAGAAAGAAAGTACATGTATTTAATTCAAAAAAGGGGAAAGTATGGGAGAGAGAGAGAGAGAGGGAAGGGGTGGAGAGGGAGGTGAAAAGAGAGAGAAAAAGGAAAAAAGAGGAGGGGGGAGAGGGGGGGGGGGGGGGGGGAGGGGGGGGAGAGAGAGGGGAAAAGGGGAGAGAGAGAGAGGAGAGGGAGGGAGGGAGGGGGGGAGGGAAAAGGGGAGGGAGAGGGGGGAGAGGAGAAAAGGGGGGAGAAGAGAAAAGGGGGAGAGGAGAGAAACGGGGGGAAGAGATGGGGGTGGGGAGAGAGAGAGGTTTTTTTGGGTTGTGTGTTTTTTTTTTGGGGGTTTTTGGGGTTTTTTGTGAGGGGGGTGTGTGTGTGGTTGTGTGTGGTTGTGTGTTTTGGGTTGTTTTGGTTGTTGTTGTTTTTTTGTGTGGTGTGTTGTGTGGTGTGTGGGTGTGTGTGTGTGTGTGTGGTGTTTGTTTTTTGTGTGTGGTGGGGAGAGAGAGAGGGGGGGAGAGAGTGAGAAAGAGGAGGGTTGGAAAGGAGAGGGGGGGAGATGAAGAGAGAGAGAGAGAGGAGAGAGAGATGGGGAAGAGAGGATTTTTAAAGGGGGACAAAGTGCTTCCATTACTAATACTTTGGGGATGTAAGGGGTTTTGACAGGGGGTTTTTTTGTGTAATTCCCCCAGAATTAAAATTTTTTTTAAAAAGGGGGAAAGTTTTTAGAACTTTTTGTGTTTCCGGGGAAGCGCCAGGGGGCACCACTCTGTTTTTTGTCTGTCTGTTGTCGGGCCCCTTTTTTGTCTTTTGTCTGTGGGGGCTGTCTGTCTGTCGGTCGGTCGGTCGGTCGGGGCTGTCTGTCTTTGTCGTTGTCTGTCCCCTCTCTCTGTCTCTCTTGTCTTTGTCTTTGTTCGTCTTGTTTTCTGTCTCTGTTTTTCTCTCTCTCTTCTCTCTCCCTCTCTCTTTTCTCTCTCTCTCTCTTTTCTCTTCTTCTTTCTCTCCCCTTTCTCTCCCTTTTTTTTGTCTTTTTTTCTGTCTCTGCTGTCTGTCCTGTCGGGGCTGTATCCCCCCCTCTCCTCTCTCTCTCTCTTTTCCTTTTCTCTCTCCCTCTCTTCTCTCTCTTCTCTCCTCTTCTTTCTCCCCTCTCTCTCTCTCTCTTTTTCCTCTCTCTCTTTTCCCCCCTGTGTGCCCCTTTTTTTTTTGTTTTATTGTTCAGTATGCGTTTGCGTGAAAAATTTTTTAAAACTGAAAATTTTTTATTTGTTTTGTCATTGTCCCCCTTTTTTTTGTTAAAAAAGCGCATGTGTGTGTATCTGACAGTTTCCCCCGTTAAAATTTAAAACCCCTGGAAGATGCCTGCTGTTTTGTTTTTTTTTTTTGGGGCTTTCATACACAAACCCAAAACCCCCAATAAAGGGGAAAAAACACACACACACACCTCTCGAAAAAACATTCCACACACACCAACCACACACACCACACCACACCACACACACACACACACACACACACACAACCCTCTCACTACCCCCCCCCCCCCCACACACACACACACACACACACACCACACACCACACCACACACACACACACACACACACACACACACACACACACACACACACACACACCGAAAAAAGTGCAGCAGAGCATCAAAACATATATACCACTGTGTAAACAGTTTCTACGAGCACTTCATTTTCTATGTTAATGTATGCCAAATGCACTAGACCACGTGACTTTGGCAGCACAGTTGCCGGCATTCATTAACTCCAGAGGACATGGATTAATGATAAGAGTCGTCATGTTTTGAAACGTGTCAACCGACTTCCTCCACTTCTTAGCTTAATAAAACAAGGCCTGACTTCTACTGACTTCGGCCTTTAACTAGATCTAGTCTTGCTGCCATCTTGACAAAACTGGATAGGCCGAGTTTGGAATACATACCCCAGAGGAGATGATAATTTATGCAAAGGTCATGAGGTCTTTTCGCTACGTGATAGAAAAACTTAAAAACATGACGGAAAGAGAAAAACCCTAATCATGACCTTGTCGACCTTAAATTAAATACACAGTGTGAGCAAAATTGGACAAAACAGTAAAAAAAAAAACACCACCCACCAAAAAAACAAATTCCCTCTCTATGTCTCTGTCTGTCTGTCTGTCTCTCTCTCTGTCTCTGTTTGCCTGCCTGTCTGTCTCTTTCTCTCTGTCTCTTTCTCTCTGTCTCTGTCTCTCTGTCTCTGTCTCTGTCTCTCTCTCTCGCTCTCTTTAAGATAACAGGATACACGAACTCAATCACAGTGTCATGTGTACACACAGGGGTAAATCCCCAAAACACAAGGGACACGCTGGTTAGTCCGGTGACGACAGTATAAACAAAGATCGCCCACACGGGCCCAACGTTTGACTGATATGGGTTTTACCTTTACCTTTTTATTCGACGCATAGGTGTTTACCTTTACCTTTGACCCGTAGGAGTTTACCTTTACCTTTGACCCGTAGGGGTTTACCTTTACCTTTGACTGGTTGGGTTCGCCATTACCTTAGACCCATAGGGGTGTACATGTCTTTACCTTTGACTAATAAGGGTTTACCTTTATGTATAACTGATAGCAGTTTACCATTATGTTTTTACCATAGCAGTTTTACCTTTATGCTTGACCGACAGGGAATTTATGTTTGATCCATATTGAGTTTACCTTTTATCTTTAACTAATAGGAGTTTGCCATTATGGTTTACCCATTGGAGTCTACCTTTATCTTTGACCGATAAGGAATTACCTTTATCTTTGACTGATAGTAGATAACCTTTATGCATGTTCAGGCTGTATTATAGGGGTGTGTCATGTAACAAGACTGTGACTTTGCAGACGACATTGCTCTCCTCTCACACACTCAGACGGACATCCAGGAAAAAAAACAAAAAGTTGATAAAACAGCAAGAAGCGTGGGACTCAAGATCCACCCAGACAAGACAAAGATCATGAAAGTAAAGACAAAGAGTGCACGGAAGACAAATGTGCGTGGCGCAGACTTGGGAAGAAGTACAACACTTCAAGTACCTTGGCAGCTACATCTCGTCCAACAGTGATATTGAGAAGGAAGTCTCAACTAGAGTTGGTCTTGCAGCACAGGCCTTCAACAGACTGCAAAACATCTGGAAGTCAACAGTCTTGCAGACCAACACAAAACTAAAAGTGTACAAATCAAACGTCCGCACAGTCCTCCTCTACGCCTCAGAGACCTGGAGAACCAACCAAGATTGAAAGCCGACTCAGAGGCTTCGAAAGCAGGTGTCTTCGCCGCATCCTCAAGATCCACTGGGAACAACATGTTACCAATAGAGAAGTGAGCAAAAGGACTGGCATCAACAACATCATAGAAGAAGTGAAACAAAGGCGATGGAGGTGGCTGGGCCATGTCCTCAGGATGATCAAGACCCGACATCCACATGCTGCACTCAGATGGGCACCACCTGGTAAAAGGAAGAGGGGCAGGCCGTTAGGTACATGGAGGAGAACTATAGAAGAAGAAATGAAAATAATGGGCAAAACATGGAATGAGATCGGCTGGCTTGCCCAAGACAGAGATGGCTGGAGGAGACTTGCTGGCGTCTTTTGTCCACCCGGAGCGACGAGGATTAAGTTAAGTAAGTCATGTTACACAGTTGTGAGGGGCCCTCACAGATGTTCCAAACACAAAACAGAAGTCATGGTGCTTGGAATGCGGTGCTTTGTGCCCCTCTGGGAAGATACGAATGTTGGCATAGGGGAGTGAATACTGATTGTGACAGTTTCACACCCTGATTGTCAAATGGCAGGGATAGATGCCGGTTCTTTCTTCATGATTGTGACAGTTTCACACCCTGAGTGGGAAATGGCAGGGATGCCCGCTTATTCTCCAGTTTTTAGCCTCGATATTTCAGAGACAGAATCTAAAAAAAAAGAAAAAAAAAAAGAGAAGTATTTTGAAAAGAGAATTTGGTCTGCCTTTTTGGCTCGAGAAAAAAGAGAGGCCAATTGTAACACCAATAGAACTACACGCAAAAATCCCTCCCCAATGCAAGATACTTAGATGAATGTGGGTGCTTAGATTGGGGACGATTAACAGGAGCTGTAAAAAAAAAAGTGTACGTAGCATGTACGAAAGAAGAAGAAGAATGAAAGAAAAGAAAGAATGAAGAAGAAGAAGAAGAAGAAGAAGAAGAAAACAACAACAACACCCGCTTCATTTGACAAAGCTATTAGTGCTGGTCATTTCCCAGTTCCCCTGTTCCTCTCTCTTTGTCTCTGTCTCTGTCTGTCTGTCTGTCTGTCTGTATCTCTCTCTTTCTGTTGTCTGTCTGTCTGTCTCTCTCTCTAATTATTTATATATAAAATATTTAATAATATATATTATATATATTTATATAAATTATATTATATATATATTTTATATTTTATATATATATATATCTTGTTAACCCGATCGAAGAATGTAATTCAAGCTAAGACAGGGTTTAGTTTGGAAGAAGAGTCTCTGCTGAAAGGCAGTATATATATATATATATATATATATATATATATATATATATTTTATATATCTATGGTTTATATTCACCAGAAAAGCATCAGGCAAACTGTTACAGCAGTAGTGGGTGTAGAACTGAACAGCCTTCCGCTGTTGTCCCCTGTTTGAAGTGAGGTGTGAAAACAGGGCCGGCACTGACGACACATGGTATCCATTATCCGCTGCAGAGTGCTAATGGATGAGTCATGCAGGGCTACTGGTGCCCTATGACCTGTCCACATGTTTGTATGAAGTGAAGCTGTGTGGATTGGTATGGAGAGAGAGGGGAGGGGGGGGGGGGACGAGGAGGGAGAGGGGGAGGGGAGGGAGGGGGGGGAGAGTGAGAGGGGGGGGGGGGGGGGGAGAGAGAAAGAGGGGGAGAAACAGAAGAGACAGACAGACAGAGAGAGGGGGGGAGGGAGAGGGGGGAGGGGGACAGAGAGGGAGGGGGGAGAGAGGAGGAGAGAGAGGAGAGGAGAGGGAGAGAGGAGAGTGAGAGAGAGAGAGAGAGAGAAGAGAGAGGGAGAGAGAGAGAGAGGTGAGGGGAGGGTGGGTAGATGAGGAGAGAAGAGGGAGAGGGAGAGGGGGAGAGAGAGACCGGGAAGAGACAGACAGCACAGACAGACAGAGAACGAGCTCTTAATCCTTCCCTTTCCTCCTATTCTCCTCCCCCCCCCCCCCCCCCCCCATCCTTTCCTTTCCTGTACTGCAGGGTATTTTTGGTCCTTTCCTTTCCTTTGGTGACTCATGGCTGGAACATAGGCAGTGTTTGGTGCTCTGGTTTGCCATTTGACGTGGGGGTATTGTTGGTGCTTTTCGTGGTGGTGCCATGGGATGGTTTGACCATTATCTACTGAAAATGTGTTTTTTTTTGGCTAAAGCCATGTGAGATTGTCGTTGTAGATCAATATTGACAGATTGTGCCCTAAGCTTGGCCCCAAAGACAAACATTGTCAGTTGTTCATCTTGTAGTCAGTGTTGGTGTTGATCAAAGTGATCAGCATAGTTTTCCCAAGTGACAGTAACAACTTTATATTTACTTTCCATTTAGGGGGAAACTTCCTTGAAGTCAGACAGAGTATGGCTGCCGGGATCAGGGTGAGATTTCTGAGATAAACCGTTTTAAGTGGTATAAAATAAAAAAAAATGAAATGAAATAAAATAAAATAAGAAAACTCGGAAACCTCTTAATCCTACCCAAACTGTGGGTGGTGTGTTTCTCGTTGGGGTTATTAGTGCAAATGTTGGTCTACACACAGTCACACCCACCCCATCCCCACTCCCGGTGATAATCACGTTTAGACCCTTGCTATCCCCCCCCTGCTTCCCCCCCCCCCCCCCTTTTGCCAATCAGGGCCCTCCCCCCCCCCCCCCCCACCCCCCCCCCCCCCCCCCCGATTCATCTTGCTGCGGTGACTTAAAATTTGATATCCCAGGTGTCGTTCACAGTGTTTTGTTTGCTGTGTTTTTACCCATGGCAGTTGTGTCAAACGTACAAAGTTTTACAATGTTTTTTATCCGAGTGGAGAGCTCCCGAATGTAATTATTGCTTAAAAAGGTTGTAATGGGCCCATAGTTGATTAATGGTTCGATTTTTGTTGTTATTGTGGGTTGAAATTATGTATGTGTTTCTTATTCCATTTGAAAATTAATGATTAGAAAATTAACAAGGTGTGTCTTTTCTATTTGAAAGTTTTTAATTATCTTTTTCCAGAGTCGACTTATCTTTGGGGGACATCTTATCTTGTTTGTGCATTCCCCGCGTGCCGCAGCACGCATGCACACCACACACCACACACACACAAAAAACCACCCACACACAACACACACACACACAACCCCACACACACGGGTGAGCGTGCGTGCGCGCATGCACGACGTTGTACGGGAGGAGAGAGGAGAGAGGGAGGGAAGAGAGGAGAGAGGGGAAAAGAAGAGAGAGAGGGAGAGAGAGAGAGAGAGAGAGAGGAGACGGACAGACAGACGAAGAAGACAGACAGACAGACAGCAGACAGACAGACAGACAAAAAGGGACAGACAGACAGCGACAGGACAGACAGATAGACAGAAGCAGAAGACAGACAGAGTGTTAAATAGTGCCAATGACCTGGCTGGAGATGGGGATGAGGTCAAGTGAAGCGGATGAAAATTATCATCTATAATCCTCCACTATGGAAGATTCTTTTATAACAATGGAAATTGTCTATGCGTGTGTGGTGTGTGTGTATGTTGTGTGGTGGCGTGCGTGCGTGCGTGGTGTGTGTGTGTTAAATTTTTAACGTTTATCCACTAGAAGTAATATTGACAGGGTGTGTGTGTGTGTGTGTGTGTGTTGTGTGTGTGTGCGCGCGCGCGGCGGAGGCGCGCGCGAGCGCGTGCGGTGTTTGGTGCGGGGCGCGCGCGTATGTGTGTGTGTCATTCTGTTTAGAAGAGGTCAAAACTTTTCATTGTACTTGTAAAGTGTTTGTAACACTCTTCTAAAAGTAATTGAACACAACACACACAACCCCAACACACCACACACACAACACCACAACAACACAATACACACACCAATACAAACACACACACACACACACACACACAACACACACAACACACACCCCACAAAATACACAACACACACTACACAAACACCACCACCACACCCCACACACCAACACAACACACACACAACAACACAGGCCTGACAAAGAAGAGAGCACTAGAGTGAAGTGTGTGCAGTATGATTGTGTCATGATAGGTCTATCAGTAGAGGTAGATAGATCTTTACAGTCTGATGATTTGTCCCCAGGAGGGACCACGTACAGTAAGTACAGTACAGTAAGTACAGTAAGTACATTACAGTACGTACAGTCAGTAAGGGAGGGAGACAGAAGCGACGGTGATTGTACGTCTGTGGACCCTGCCAATTGTAGTATATCATGAGTCACTCACCAGTCTCTCCATCTAGCTCTTTGTCTCTGTTCTCTCTGTTCTGTCTGTTGTCTTCTGTCTGTTGTCTTTCTGTCTGTCGTTGTCTGCTGTTGTTGTCTGTCTGTCTGTTGTCGTTTGTCTTTTCTGTCCCCTTCTCTCTCTCTCTCTCTCTCTCTTTTCTTTTCTTCTCCTCCCTCTCTCTTCTTCTCTCTCTCTCTTCACCACACACACACACACACCACACACACACACACACAACACACACCACCACACGACTGCACACACACACGCGCGCGACACAGACGCACACCCGCACCACAAAAGACACACACGCAGCACACACGCACGGACGCACGCCGCACACACACACACACACACACACCACAACACCAACACACACCACACACACATACACGCACAACTTTACCACTCACTCACTCCCTCTCTTTTTCTCTCTCTTCACCACACACACACACACCCACACCCCACACACACACACACACACACACACAAACACACACACACACAACACGCTTTAACCTTCCCCGTACGTGCCTCCGCCTCGACGCCCCATATCTCCTGGGGTTGTACACCACCCATATGTTAGTGAAGGCATAACCCGTCCCTATCTCCTGGGTGATACACACCCATATGTTGTGAAGGCATAACCCGTCCCATATTCCTGGGTGTGACACCCCCCAGGTGTTGAAAAGGGGAACAAAACCTTGCTTGCCTTGTTGATCACTACTCTTTCCCTACATCCTGGTTGATAGAACCCTATGACTTGAAGAGCCACTGTACATCCTGGATGTTGAGTAACCTTAAACGATAAGGGGAGTTGCCTTTAGGGGTAAGGGTTTGTAAGAAGGGAGAGTGCTCTTCTAAAAAGATCTGTTCTTGAGGTGCTTGAAAAGGGATGCACCCAAAAAAATGCCCATATGATGGAGCTATCCCCAAAGAAAAAAAAGGGCTTTTACTTTACTGGCCCCTGCATAGATTTGCAGTTTATGGCCGTTGTTTACCATGAGTTGATAGTCAATAATAATAATAATAATAATAATAATAATAATAATAATTAAAAATATGAAAACAATAATGATGATAAGATAATAATAATAATGATATAACAACAGTGTTTGTAGTAGTAGTGTAGTGATAGTGGTGGAGGTTGTAGTGTAGTAGTAGTATAAAAAAAAAAAACAACTAATATTACGGTGATGTTTAAAGACAATAATTCTAAAAACATTGATAGTGAAAGCATCACCAGATCTGCCTAAGCATATCAATTTTGGGGATTTGTGGCTAGGCTGATGGTCATAAATCCCAGATCATCTGTCTATCATGATCTATCTGATAGCACCACATCCTCCCCCCCCCCTTTAAATGTACTCCGATCTAGTAATGTACACATTTGCGTCATGGACCTTCCATCCCCCCCCCCCTAATTTGGATGCACCTTAGGATTGTATAAAGGGGCCTAAGTAAGTGTACGAGAGGAATCTGCGTAACATGTAATACATTAGAAATGGAATAGATCCTAAACAAGAAACCCTCAGTCCAACTTCAAAACCATCCCCCTTCCAGAGAAAAAAAATTTTGAGGAGAAGACAAAAGGCAAAACACCACACGTTGGGGCCGTGTGCATTGAGCAACACACACACACCCCACCCACAGGGCGCCCCCCCCGTGGGTGCGCGCGTGCCCCCGGGGTGCGGGCGCCCTCGCGCGCGCGCACACACACACACCCCACACACCAACACACACACACAATTATTGCTTTGTTTTTATGAAACTGTAACAATGGGGTCGCTAAATGTTTTTGGGTGGGGATTTCTTGGTTGTATTTGTTGTTTGCATGCTGCTTCGTTTTTGTTGTTTGTTGTTTTTCTATAAGTGTTTTTTTGTTTTGTTTTGGGGGGAGGGATTTTTTTTCTAGATAGATGGCTTGATGAAAAAACCCGATTATTCCTTACTCAATGTACCATCTGAAAAACAATTTTGACATGACATGACTTGGGGCTTGATTCCACCACACACAACCCTACACTACAATACACACAACACACACAACACAACCACACACACACACAACACACAACCAACCAACATGAGAGAGACCAAGAGCAGACAGAGCGAGAGAAGACAGAGTGAGAAACAGCGTGGCAATTATTTCTTTTTTTTTCCCTGCTTAGATTGTTTATTTAATATATATATATATATATATTTATATATATATATATATTATATATTTATATATATATTAAAAAATCTTTTTGCTTTTGTTTTGCTTCTTTGTTTGCAATGTGTTGTGTGTTGGGGTTGTTGTGGTGTGTGGGGTGTGTGTGT
>JASPKP010004691.1:15000-17178 GCA_030674155.1 Stramonita haemastoma | reverse complement strand
TTTTGCTGTGGGGGATGGGGTTTGTACATGATTTTGGTTGGTTGGGTGATGTGGTGTGCGGGTGGCTGGCAGTGAATGGGTGGGGTTTTTGGCATGGGGGTGGATGTTTTTTTGTGTCCGTGTCGAATGGATTTTGGAAATGCAATTTGCACGCAGAACATCTTGCCACACGTTAAAACCCCGTTAAACCTTTCGGAAAGTGGGCCCCTCGTTTGCCGGTAGGAGCGGTTTCCCAAAATTAAAACAAACCGCATGCACACAGGTGCGTTTTTTGACACCATCCCTGGGGAAAAAAATGGGGAAGTTGGGGGTCCCAGAGGGGGCTCGGGGCTGTAGGTAATGGCAACGTTCTGGGGGCTCCTGAAACCCAGTACTGGAACCATTCATATCGGTCAATGCCCTTCCAAGGGGATCATTCCAGTCCCGGGGGAAAGGGGGGGGGTCTGCTGCTTTAGGTAACAGCTTACTCTCCATACATACTTGCCCAGGCTTTGCGCTCTAAAGACTAGAGCGCAACTCCATAGTCTTCCGAGACTGATGAGTGCCTACTACTACTACTACTACTACTACTACTACTACTACTACTACTACTACTACTACTACTACGTGTGTATGGGTACGCGCTTGTGTGTGTGTGCGCGCGCGCGCCTGCGCTCGCGTGTGGGGGGGGGAGGTGTACACCACTTGCTGCCACTGAATTATTATTGTCATGCATTACATGTTTGTTGTGAGATGACACACTGTCAGTGACCGTTACAGATTTGGGGGGGGTTGAGCAAGGGAGGTGACCTGACTGTATCCTGTGCTGTATAGTTACAAAGAGTGGTTGTTTCCCTTAGACCAGTCAGACAGCAATGACCAGATAGCAAGCAGTCCTTGCATTGCAGTCCTAGTGAGTGTGTGTACGTGTGTGTGGTGTGGTGTGAAGCTGCGGGTCATGTGGTTTTGGTGGTGTGGGTGATGTGTGTGGTGTGGGTGTAGGTGTGATGTGGGTGAGGTGGTGTGGGGGAAGTATGGGTGGTGTGGATGCCGTGTGGGTGGGGTGTATTGTTTGGTGTGGGTGATGTACGTTATGTTATGTGATGTGGTGAGCATGATGTGATATGGTGTGTGTGATGTGGTGTGTGTGGTGTGTGATTGGTGTGTGATGTGGTGTGTGATGTGGTGTGTGTGTGGTGTGGTGTGTATGGTGTGGTGTGTGGGATGTGGTGTATCATGTGTATGCGTTATGTGGTGTGTGATGTGGTGTGTCTGGTGTGGTTGTGTTGTGGTGTGTGGTGCGAGTGATGTGGTGAGTGTGATGTGGTGAGTGGTGTGGTGTGGTGTGATGTGGTGTGTGTGATGTGTGTGATGTGATGTGTGTGTGTGTGTGTGTGCTGTAATGATGTTTTGATGTGGAAAAGCGATGTGGTCCTGTGATGTGATGTGGTGTTTTGTTTTCGATGTGCCGAAGAATGGAGGTTTGTGATAAGGATGTGGTGATGTGTCGGTGATGCGGTAACAGCGATGTGGGAAAGGTTGTGTGGAGATATGGTAAGGTGAGTTGCTGATGTTACGATGTGGCAAGGGTGGTGTGGTGATGTGGTAAGGGTGATGTGGTATGGGTGATGTGGAAAGGTGATGTGATGTGGTATGGGTGATGTGGAAAGGTGATGTGATGTGGCAAGGGCGATGTGATAAGGGAGATGTGGATTTAATGTGATGTGGTGAAGTGGTGGTTCATGTGGTACAGGCAATGTGATCTATGGGCGATGTGGTGATGTGGTAAAGGTGATGCAATGTGGTACAGGTTTGATGTGGTGATGAGGTAAAAGCAATATGGTGATGTAGTGAAGGTGTGCGCGTGCCTACTTGTGTGTGTGTGTGTGTGTGTGTGTGTGTGTGTGTGTGTGTGTGTGTGTGTGTGTGTGTGGGGTACTGCTTGCTTCTACTGATTTATTATTGTCCTGCATTACATGTTTGTTGTCAGATGACACACTGTCAGTGACCATTACAGATTTGGGGGTTGAACCCGTGCAATTTTTGCGCGCGTGCAAAAATTACACGCATACACAAAACACACAACACAGAATAACAAAGAAAAACGGCACATTCACGGATTTACCCTACATGTACTCATATTAACCAAAAAGAATAAGATGAAGTAAAATAGAAACCTCAGATTTGCAGATGACATTG
>JASPKP010004691.1:7500-12500 GCA_030674155.1 Stramonita haemastoma | reverse complement strand
GTGTGTGTGTGGTGTGGTGTGAAGCTGTGGGTCATGTGGTTTTGGTGATGTGGGTCATGTGGTGTGGGTGGTGTGGTTCATGTGGTGTGGGTGTGATGTGGGTGAGGTGGTGTGAGGGAAGTATAGGTGGTGTGAATGCTGTGGGTGGGGTGTATTGTTGGGTGTGGGTGATGTAGGTTATGTGTTATGTGATGTGGGGTGTGCAGTGTGGTGTGTGCGATGTGGTTGCCTGGTGTGTGATGTGGTTGTGAGATGTGGTGTCTGATGTGGTGTGTGGTGTGTAATGTTTTCATGTGGAAAAGCGATGTGGTCCTGTCATGTGGTGTTTTGTTTTCGATGTGCTGAGGGATGGAGGTTTGTGATAAGGATGATGTGGTGATGTGTCGGCGATGTGGTAAAAGCGATGTTTGTAGATATGGTAAGGTTAGTTGATGTGGCGATGTGGCAAGGGTGGTGTGGCAATGGTGGTGTGGTGATGTGGTATGGGTGATGTGGTAATATGGTGTGGCAAGGGTGATGTGATACCGGAGATGTGGTGTGTTAGTGTGATGTGGTGAAGTGGTGGGTGATGTGGTGCAGGCAATGTCATGATCTGTGGGCGATGTGGTAAAGGTGATGCCATGTGGTGATGTGGTAACGGTGATGCGATGTCGTACAGTCGTGATGTGGTGATGAGGTAAAAGCGATATGGTGATGTCATGTTCTCGTGCGAGTTCTGCGAGTGTGGTTTGTGAAGGATGGGCGTTTTGCAGTGGTGGATGTGGTGTACATGATGTGGTGTGGTGTGGATGATGTGGTGTGGTGTGGGTGTGTAGTGAATGTGGTGATTTGGCAGTGAGGGTGGATGTTGTGTTTGTGTCCGTGTCGAATGTGTGTACATGTTGGTTCTATATGCGTGCTTGTACGTGTGTATGTGTACGCGCTTGTGTGTGTGTGCGCGCGCACGCCTGCCGCGCACGCGCGTGTGTGTGTGTGTGTGTGTGTGTGTGTGTGTGTGTGTGTGTGTGTGTGTGTGTGTGTGTGTGTGTACCGCTTTCTGCCACTGAATTATTATTGTCATGCATTACATGTTTGTTGTGAGATGACACACTGTCAGTGACCGTTACAGATGTGGGGGGTGAACAAGGGAGGTGACCCGACTGTATCCTGTGCTGTATAGTTACAAAGAGTGGTTGTTTCCCTTAGACCAGTCAGACAGCAATGAGCAGACAGCAAGCAGTCCTTGCATTGCAGTCCTAGTGAGTGTGTGTACGTGTGTGTGTGTGTGGTGTGGTGTGAAGCTGTGGGTCATGTGGTTTTGGTGGTGTGGGTCATGTGATGTGGGTGGTGTGGGTGGTGTGGTAGTGGGGGTGTGATGTGGGTGAGGTGGTGTTGGGGAAGTATGGGTGGTGTGGATGTTGTGTGGGTGGGGTGTATTGTTTGGTGTGGGTGATGTAGGTTATGTGATGTGATGTGTGATGTGGTGTGATGTGGTGTGTGATGTGTGTGTGATGGGTGTGTGTGTGTGGTGTGTGATGGGTTTGTGCTATGTGGTGTGTGATGTGGTGTTATGTGTGTGTGATGTGGTGTGTGGTTGTGTTGATGTGGTGTGTGTGATGTGTGTGGTGTAATGTTTTGATGTGGGAAAGCAATGTGGTCCTGTGATGTGATGTGGTGAGTGGTGGTTTTTTATGTGCTGAGGGATGGAGGTTTGTGATAAGGATGATGTGGTGATGTGTCGGTGATGTGGTTAAAGTGATGTGGCAAGGTTCGTGTGGAGATATGGTAAGGTGAGTTGCTGATGTTAGAATGTGGCAAGGGTGGTGCAGTGATGTGGTAAGGGTGATGTTGAAAGGGATTGTGGAAAGGTGATGTGGTGATGTGGCAAGGGTGATGTGATAACACATGTGGTGTGTTAATGTGACGTGGTGAAGTGGTGGGTGATGTGGTGATGTGGTAGGGCAATGTGATCTATGGGCGATGTGGTGAAGGTGATGCGATGTGGTGATGTGGTAAAGGTGATGCGATGTGGTGAAGTGTGGAAAGGTGATGTGGTGATGTAAAGGTGATGCGATGTCGTACAGGCGTGATGTGGTGATGAGGTAAAAGCGAGGTGATGTGGTGAAGGTGTGGAAAGGTGATGTGGTGATGTGGTAATGGTAGTAAGGAGGATGTATGGTGCACGTGATGTGTGGTGTCGGTTTTCTCGTGCGAGTTTTGCCGGTGTGGTTTGTGAAGGATGGGTGTTTTGCTGTGATGGATGTGGTGTACATGATGTGGTGTGGTGTGGGTGATGTGGTGTGCTGTGGCTGTGCAGTGAATGTGGTGTGGTTTGGCAGTGGGGGTGGATGTGTTTGTGTCCGTGTCGAATGTGATGTTGTATATGCAAGTTTGCACGCAGAACATCTTGCGCACACGTTAAAACCCGTTCAACCTTTCGGAAGAGTAGGCCATCGTTGTGCCGGTAGGAGCGGATGACAAAATTATAACAAACCAGCATGCACACAGGTGTCGTGTTTAGACACCATCCCTGAGGAAAAATCGGGAAGTTGGAGTCCCAGAGCGGCTCGGGGCTGTAGGTATATGGCAACGTTCTGGTGGCTCCTGTAACAGTACTGGAACCATTCATATCGGTCAATGCCCTTCCAATGGATCATTCCAGTGCCGGGGAGAGGGGGGGTCTGCTGCATAGGTAACAGCTTACTCTCCATACATACTTGCCCAGGCTTTGCGCTCTAAAGACTAGAGCGCAACTCCATAGTCTTCCGAGACTGATGAGTGCCTTACTACTACTACTACTACTACTACTACTACTACTACTACTACTACTACTACTACTACGTGTGTATGGGTACGCGCTTGTGTGTGTGTGCGCGCGCGCGCCTGCGCTCGCGTGTGGGGGGGGGAGGTGTACACCACTTGCTGCCACTGAATTATTATTGTCATGCATTACATGTTTGTTGTGAGATGACACACTGTCAGTGACCGTTACAGATTTGGGGGGGGTTGAGCAAGGGAGGTGACCTGACTGTATCCTGTGCTGTATAGTTACAAAGAGTGGTTGTTTCCCTTAGACCAGTCAGACAGCAATGACAGATAGCAAGCAGTCCTTGCATTGCAGTCCTAGTGAGTGTGTGTACGTGTGTGTGGTGTGGTGTGAAGCTGGGGTCATGTGGTTTTGGTGGTGTGGGTGATGTGTGTGGTGTGGGTGTAGGTGTGATGTGGGTGAGGTGGTGTGGGGGAAGTATGGGTGGTGTGGATGCCGTGTGGGTGGGGTGTATTGTTTGGTGTGGGTGATGTACGTTATGTTATGTGATGTGGTGAGCATGATGTGATATGGTGTGTGTGATGTGGTGTGTGTGGTGTGTGATTGGTGTGTGATGTGGTGTGTGATGTGGTGTGTGTGTGGTGTGGTGTGTATGGTGTGGTGTGTGGGATGTGGTGTATCATGTGTATGGTTATGTGGTGTGTGATGTGGTGTGTCTGGTGTGGTTGTGTGTGTGGTGTGTGTGGTGCGAGTGATGTGGTGAGTGTGATGTGGTGAGTGGTGTGGTGTGGTGTGATGTGGTGTGTGTGATGTGTGTGATGTGATGTGTGTGTGTGTGTGTGTGTGTGCTGTAATGATGTTTTGATGTGGAAAAGCGATGTGGTCCTGTGATGTGATGTGGTGTTTTGTTTTCGATGTGCCGAAGAATGGAGGTTTGTGATAAGGATGTGGTGATGTGTCGGTGATGCGGTAACAGCGATGTGGGAAAGGTTGTGTGGAGATATGGTAAGGTGAGTTGCTGATGTTACGATGTGGCAAGGGTGGTGTGGTGATGTGGTAAGGGTGATGTGGTATGGGTGATGTGGAAAGGTGTATGTGATGTGGTATGGGTGATGTGGAAAGGTGATGCGATGTGGCAAGGGTGATGTGATAACGGAGATGTGGATTTAATGTGATGTGGTGAAGTGGTGGTTCATGTGGTACAGGCAATGTGATCTATGGGCGATGTGGTGATGTGGTAAAGGTGATGCGATGTGGTACAGATTTGATGTGGTGATGAGGTAAAAGCAATATGGTGATGTGGTGAAGGTGTGCGAGTGCCTGCTTGTGTGTGTGTGTGTGTGTGTGTGTGTGTGTTGTGTGTGTGTGTGTGTGTGTGTGTGTGTGTGTGTGTGTGTGTACTGCTTGCTTCTACTGATTTATTATTGTCCTGCATTACATGTTTGTTGTCAGATGACACACTGTCAGTGACCATTACAGATTTGGGGGTTGAACCCGTGCAATTTTTGCGCGCGTGCAAAAATTACACGCATACACAAAACACACAACACAGAATAACAAAGAAAAACGGCACATTCACGGATTTACCCTACATGTACTCATATTAACCAAAAGAATAAGATGAAGTAAAATAGAAACCTCAGATTTGCAGATGACATTGACCTCATGGGCAGCAGCAAACAAGAACTGCAAATCCTCACAGACAGTCTAACAGATCGAGCGAGCGCATACGGCATGGAAGTCAGTACAGAGAAATCGAAGATCATGGTCAACAGCGCGAGTAATGACAGCACGGAAATAAAGATGAATGGAGAAATATTGGAAGAGGTGAGCCAATTCAAATTAATACTTAGGCTCCATCCTAACAAAAGATGGCACATCAAACAATGAGGTGAAAGCTCGCATTGCAACAGCAACATCTGCTCTTGTCAGACTCCAGAGGATCATCAGAAGCAACAACATCAGCTTCTGCACCAAATACCACCTTTACAAATCCCTCGTGATATCTATCCTCCTATATGGCTGTGAATCATGGACTCTGACAGCAGAGTTAGAGAGAAGAATCCAAGCATTCGAGAACAAGTGCCACAGAAGACTCCTCAAAATATCATACAAAGAACACAAGACCAATAACTATGTGAAAGAAGAAATCAAAAAGCGTGTGGGCCCCAAGAGCCTTTGCTCTCCACCATAAAGAGGAGAAAGCTGATGTGGTTTGGTCACACCACAAGACACAACACCCTAGCAAAAACCA
>JASPKP010004691.1:0-5000 GCA_030674155.1 Stramonita haemastoma | reverse complement strand
CTGTGGGCGATGTGGTAAAGGTGATGCCATGTGGTGATGTGGTAACGGTGATGCGATGTCGTACAGTTGTGATGTGGTGATGAGGTAAAAGCGATATGGTGATGTGATGTTCTCGTGCGAGTTCTGCGAGTGTAGTTTGTGAAGGATGGGTGTTTTGCTGTGGTGGATGTGGTGTACATGATGTGGTGTGGTGTGGGTGATGTGGTCTGCTGTGGGTGTGTAGTGAATGTGGTGATTTGGCAGTGGGGGTTGATGTTGTGTTTGTGTCCGTGTCGAATGTGTGTACATGTGTGCGTGTATATTCGTGCTTGTACGTGTGTATGTGTACGCGCTTGTGTGTGTGTGTGGCGCGCGCACGCCTGTGTGTGTGTGTGTGTGTGTGTGTGTGTGTGTGTGTGTGTGTGTGTGTGTGTGTGTGTACCGCTTTCTGCCACTGAATTATTATTGTCATGCATTACTTGTTTGTTGTGAGATGACACACTGTCAGTGACGTTACAGATTTGGGGGTTGAACAAGGGAGGTGACCTGACTGTATCCTGTGCTGTATAGTTACAAAGAGTGGTTGTTTCCCTTAGACCAGTCAGACAGCAATGAGCAGACAGCAAGCAGTCCTTACATTGCAGTCCTAGTGAGTGTGTGTACGTGTGTGTGTGTGGTGTGGTGTGAAGCTGTGGGTCATGTGGTTTTGGTGGTGTGGGTCATGTGGTGTGGGTGGTGTGGGTGGTGGGGGTGTGATGTGGGTGAGGTGGTGTTGGGGAAGCATGGGTGGTGTGGATGTTGTGTGGGTGGGGCGTATTGTTTGGTGTGGGTGATGTAAGTTATGTGTGATGTGATGTGGTGTGTGGTGTGAGATGTGGTGTGTGATGGGGTGTGTGATGTGATGGGGTGTGTGATGTGGTGTGTGGTGGGTTTGTGGTGTGTGATGTGGTGTGTGATGTGATGATTTGTGATGTGGTGTGTGTGATGTGTGTGTGATGTAATGTTTTGATGTGGAAAAGCAATGTGGTCCTGTGATGTCATGTGGTAAGTGGTGGTTTTTTATGTGCTGAGGGATGGAGGTTTGTGATAAGGATGATGTGGTGATGTGTCGGTGATGTGGTTAAAGCGATGTGGCAAGGTTCGTGTGGAGATATGGTAAGGTGAGTTGCTGATGTTAGAATGTGGCAAGGGTGGTGTGGTGATGTGGTAAGGGTGATGTGGAAAGGGGTTGTGGAAAGGTGATCTGGTGATGTGGCAAGGGTGATGTGATAACACATGTGGTGTGTTAATGTGACGTGGTGAAGTGGTGGGTGATGTGGTGATGTAGTAGGGCAATGTGATCTATGGGCGATGCGGTAAAGGTGATGCGATGTGATGTGGTAAAGGTGATGCGATGTGGTGAAGGTGTGGAAAGGTGATGTGGTGATGTAAAGGTGATGCGATGTCGTACAGGCGTGATGTGGTGATGAGGTAAAAGCGATGTGATGTGGTGAAGGTGTGTAAAGGTGATGTGGTGATGTGGTAATGGTAGTAAGGAGGATGTATGGTGCACGTGATGTGTGGTGTCGGTTTTCTCGTGCGAGTTCTGCCGGTGTGGTTTGTGAAGGTTGGGTGTTTTGCTGTGGTGGATGTGGTGTACATGATGTGGTGTGGTGTGGGTGATGTGGTGTGCTGTGGCTGTGCAGTGAATGTGGTGTGGTTTGGCAGTGGGGGTGGATGTGTTTGTGTCCGTGTCGAATGTGATGTTGTATATGCAAGTTTGCACGCAGAACATCTTGCGCACACGTTAAATCCCCGTTCAACCTTTCGGAAGAGTAGGCCATCGTGTGCCGGTAGGAGCGGATGACAAAATTATAACAAACCAGCATGCACACAGGTGTCGTGTTTAGACACCATCCCTGAGGAAAAATCGGGAAGTTGGAGTCCCAGAGCGGCTCGGGGCTGTAGGTATATGGCAACGTTCTGGTGGCTCCTGTAACAGTACTGGAACCATTCATATCGGTCAATGTCCTTCCAATGGATCATTCCAGTGCCGTGGAGAGGGGGGGTCTGCTGCATGGGTAACAGCTTGCTCTCCATACATACTTGCCCAGGCTTTGCGCTCTAAAGACTAGAGCGCAACTCCATAGTCTTCCGAGACTGTTGAGTGCCTACTACTACACTACTACTACTACTACTACTACTACTACTACTACTACTACTACTACGTGTGTATATGTACGCGCTTGTGTGTGTGGTGCGCGCGCGCGTCTGCGCGCGCGCGTGTGTGTGTGGGGGGAGGTGTACACCACTTGCTGCCACTGAATTATTATTGTCATGCATTACATGTTTGTTGTGAGATGACACACTGTCAGTGACCGTTACAGATTTGGGGGGTTGAGCAAGGGAGGTGACCTGACTGTATCCTGTGCTGTATAGTTACAAAGAGTGGTTGTTTCCCTTAGACCAGTCAGACAGCAATGAGCAGACAGCAAGCAGTGTACGTGTGTGTGTGGTGTGGTGTGAAGCTGTGGGTCATGTGGTTTTGGTGGTGTGGGTCATGTGGTGTTGGTGGTGTGGGTGATGTGTGTGGTGTGGGTGTAGGTGTGATGTGGGTGAGGTGGTGTGGGGGAAGTATGGGTGGTGTGGATGCCGTGTGGGTGGGGTGTATTGTTTGGTGTGGGTGATGTAGATTATGTTATGTGATGTGGTGTGCGTGATGTGATGTGGTGTGTGTGATGTGGTGTGTGTGGTGTGGTGTGGTGTGTGATGTGGTGTGTGATGTGGTGTGTGATGTGGGTGTGTGGTGGTGTGTGGGATGTGGTGTCATGTGTATGTTATGTGGTGTGTGATGTGCTGTGTCTGGTGTGGTTGTGTTGTGGTGTGTGGTGCGAGTGATGTGGTGAGTGTGATGTGGTGTGTGGTGCGAGTGATGTGGTGAGTGTGATGTGGTGAGTGTGATGTGGTGTGGTGTGATGTGGTGTGATGTGTGTGATGTGTGTGCTATAATGTTTTGATGTGGAAAAGCGATGTGGTCCTGTGATGTGATGTGGTGTTTTGTTTTCGATGTGCCGAAGAATGGAGGTTTGTGATAAGGATGTGGTGATGTGTTGGTGATGCGGTAACAGCGATGTGGCAAAGGTTGTGTGGAGATATGGTAAGGTGAGTTGCTGATGTTACGATGTGGCAAGGGTGGTGTGGTGATGTGGTAAGGGTGATGTGGAGTGGTGATGTGTGACGTGGTAAGGGTGATGTGGTAAGGGTGATGTGGAGTGATGTGTGACGTGGTAAGGGTGATGTGGTATGGGTGATGTGGAAAGGTGATGCGATGTGGCAAGGGTGATGTGATAACGGAGATGTGGATTTAATGTGATGTGGTGAAGTGGTGGTTCATGTGGTACAGGCAATGTGATCTATGGGCGATGTGGTGATGTGGTAAAGGTGATGCGATGTGGTACAGATTTGATGTGGTGATGAGGTAAAAGCAATATGGTGATGTGGTGAAGGTGTGCGAGTGCCTGCTTGTGTGTGTGTGTGTGTGTGTGTGTGTGTGTGTGTGTGTGTGTGTGTGTGTGTGTGTGTGTGTGTACTGCTTGCTTCTACTGATTTATTATTGTCCTGCATTACATGTTTGTTGTCAGATGACACACTGTCAGTGACCATTACAGATTTGGGGGTTGAACCCGTGCAATTTTTGCGCGCGTGCAAAAATTACACGCATACACAAAACACACAACACGGAATAACAAAGAAAAACGGCACATTCACGGATTTACCCTACATGTATTCACATTAACCAAAAAGATAAGCTGAAGTAAAATAGAAATGAAGAACCTTATCATATCCCAAAACAGCAAACGACCAGCACTAGGGTCGGAGATGAATTATTCAAATGGAAAATCAATTTTGGTCAGTGGTCAGGGACAAGAATTGGATAAAAAGGTGTGTTTTGAGCGACCTTTTAAAGGAGGAAGTAGAGTCAGTGTGTCTTATTTCAGATGGAAGTGCGTTCCAGAGAGTGGGACCTACATGAGAGAATGAGCACTCTCCGTGCTGGTTTTTTTTTTTACTTTGGGAACTGTCGAGATTCTAGTGTCAGAGGATGAGCGGAGTGGTCTGTTTGGGTGGTACACTGAAAGAGTATCGGAGAAGTATGCTGGAACTTTGTTCAAGTGTGTGTTTCTGTGTGTGTCTGTGTGTATGTGTGTGTGTAGCCTACGTGAAGGAGCGAGTTTTACAGTGTATTATTATCATACTATTATCACTATAGTTGATACTATTCTTATTGTTATTATTATAATCATTGTATAATCTTTAGTTCCTTTTGAGTTCATTTTGTTGTTATGAGTTGTAACAGTGTTGTAGCTAACTATTTTTGGGTGGATTTTTCTTGGTTGTTCAGTTGTTTATTTCATTATGTTGTCTTGTTTGGTCTTTATCTATTAACGCTTTTCTTTTTCTGCAATAATCAAAATCATTTTATTGTGACTTCTGATTTTCGTCTTCTGAATGAGTGCATTTTTATTACCTTATTATATATAGTGTCCTTATTCTTCTATGTTGTTTGGTACTGCGTATAGTTTTGTTTAGTATCTTTTTTATCTTGATGCTATCCCTGAAAAAGGCGGGGACTGGATGTAAAAAAGCACACGAGTGCTTATCTATTATCCTCGAATAAAAGAATTTGCCTTGCCTTCCCTTGTGTCCCTCCCTCTCCCTCTGTCCCTCTCTCTCTCTCCCTTCCTCCCCCTCTCTCTCCCTCCTCTCTCCCTCCCTCCACCCCTCTCTCTCTATTTACTTTCTGTCTCTTGCTCGTATCAGTCTCTGTCTCTCGCTCCCCCTCTATCTGGTCTCAACCTCTCTCATTGCGCTCTCTCTCTCTCTCTCTCTCTCTCTCTCTCTCTCTCTCTCTCTCTCTCTCTCTCTCTCTCTCTCTCTCTCTCTCTGCCCCCTTTCTTCGGATGAGACTATAAACCGAAGCCCCGTGTGTGAACGCACGCAGAACATCTTGGGCACACGTTAAATCCTGTTCCGCTTTTCGT
>JASPKP010004690.1:0-17178 GCA_030674155.1 Stramonita haemastoma | reverse complement strand
TCATAGTTTTCCCCCCGTACAGTAATTTTATAGTTACTGTAGTTTTTTTCTTCGGGGTGGGTGGGGTTTTCCACTTAGGTCCTCAGCTAGAGCTCCGAGGTTCACCAATGGTGAGGTTTTGTTGCGACTGTTTTTGCCCACCATGAAGGTAGCAGCGTTCCGACTTTGAGGACATAAGCCGGGTATCTTCGTGTTTCTCTAACCCACCCAACGCTGACGTAATTTACGGGATCTTAAGCGTGCATATTTGATCTTTTGCATATGTATATATACACGAAGGGAATTAAGGGACTGGCAGGTCTGCACATGAAGTTGACATGGGAAATGGTAAAAATCCCTATCGTTAAGTTACCAGACGATATCGAGATTAGCCACTGGGCGATGGTGTCCGTCATCTTTCTATGAAGACATTTGGTCTGCTCTCCCCGGGATATAGGCATCAGGATAGCAGGGGACCTATTGAAAAAAGCTCTGACCGATGTATATAATGTATTTGTCTTTGAGAGTGGAGTGGGATTTTTTTTACTACTCAAATTTACTGGTGACAAACGCTCTACCTCTGTATGTGTGTGTTGTGTGTTGTGTGTGTGTGTTCGTGCGCGCGCGCGTATGATTGTGTGTGTGTGTGTTGGTGGTGGGGGTAAGTGGGAGGGTGTGTGTGTGGTGTGTGCCACATTTGATTGTGTGTGTGTGTGATTGTGTGTGTGTGGTGAGGGGGGGGGGAGGGGAATTTGACTCCTACCTGACAAACCTCTCATCTCATCATGACATCACTATAGCTAAGTGGTTAAAACCATTAGACTTCAATCCCAAGAGAATTGTATCTGGCAAAATTCTGTAAAAAAAACAACACCCAACAGCAATGCCACTCAGAAAGGGACAAATACACATACGGGACAGGTAAAGATGAAAAAAAAATGGGGTGGCAGGCTTTTTGGCTACGCGTTCTCCCCAGGAAGAGCAACAGAGAAATCTGCCATGACTTAAAAGTGTTGTAGATTTTGTTTTTAAATGTGTGCATGAAGGTACGTGTTTGTGCCCATGTGTGCATGCATCTGCATGCACGCGTATGCTGTAGACTTCGACATACACAATACAAGCACTATGCCAAGGGAAGTCGTTTGGGGTAATGACAAGAAATGGTATACAGGCAGGGTTGTGGAGGCTTGCTTGTCAGTGACAGGTGTGAGGGACAGCACGTGCTAATGATGACAGCCTGTGACCTGCTGTACCCTGAACCCTGTATGTCAGCCTCCATCATCACTCAATTCATCAGCACCCCTCCCCCCTTCCCCTTCCCCCCCCCCCCAACCCCTTCCCTTGAGGTTGTGGAGTCAGGGTGATGGGTGAGGAAAAACACTTGTGTCTCACTGATGCACTCTGTGATAGGCTTTGGGTGTACGTATGTAGGTATGTACGAAAAAGAGTTTTTTTTCCCTTTTCATCTCTCTTTTTACTTTTTTTTTTATACTAGATCGGTGATGTGATGTGTGATGACTTCAGTATTTTCATCGTTGTTAATGATGAATATATGCATGTATGAGTATTTGTAAAGCTTTGGCTTTTACTGCGAATACGGTGCAGTGAGTTTTGTGGTGTGTGTGTGTGTTTGGGGTGTGTGTGTTGTGTGTGTGTAGTGGGGTGTGCATGTGCGCATATATGTGTGTATGAATATTTGTTTGAGTGTGTGTCTGTGTGTGGAGCTGTGTTTGTGTCTGTGAGAGAGAGAGAGAGAGAGAGAGAGAGAGAGAGGAGAGAGAGAGAGAGAGAGAGAGGAGAGAGAGAGAGAGAGAGGAGAGAGAGAGGAGAGAGAGAGAGAGAGAGAAGCCAACGAACCATTTCAATAAACAATCAACCACTTAGTTATTCATAAAGGCTGCACCCGTTATGTGTTATTTTGAAACACACACACACATACACACACACACACACACACACACACACACTTACACACACTTACACACACACACACACACACACACACACACACACACACACCACACACACACACACACACACACACACACACACACACACACACACAGCTCAATCAAAAGCAACAAGCAGAAATATGATCACCGGAAAACAACAACATCCCCATCACAGAAGAAAAACACTCAGCACATAAAATTTCTCAGCAATCATTAAGGATTGAGAAAAGGCATAAAGACTGTATAATCCCATTTCTGTTTTGATGATATACAGACATATCTTTTGTTTATCTTTAGCTGCTCAAAATTAAGCTTCAATAACAAATAATGATCTTTTTGTATATGAGAGAATTATAGTGGGAGGACACAAATTGAAAGAGAGTCAAATTCAATCTTCATAACTTGTGTATTTTACACGCTCAAAAACTGATGCGAATAATGAACGATTTTGTTAGATTATTTGGAAAATAATTATTTTTGTATTTACATTTGTGTATCACTTTTTATTTGTATGTGTATTCGTACATCACTTTGCCATCTATTTGCAAATGAGAAAATAATAACAGGAAGGTACAAATTGCGACGAAGTAAAATTCACGGTGTAAAATTCAAATCTTCATAATTTGTCTTCTTGTCACGTACAAAAACTAATATGACAATTGACATATTTAAGTAAGAACTTGTGTATGTACATGAACCCAAACGGGCATGAACATTTAGCGTATTAATATAAGATCCTCATGAACACATCTTAAATTTGCAGGTAAAATAAAATGAAGGGGGCAGGAAGGAGGTAAAGGCTAACCTAAATCACTGGTATGCCGGAGAGTATTTTTTCCCAATAATTTATTATTTTGACTCACTGTTTCAAAGTTATCCTCTATCATTTGCTTATTGCCTTTCTGAGTCCCAAAGAAATAGGTCAAATAATTATCTTTATTTTGCACACACACACAACACACACACACACACACACACACACACACACACACACACACTGTAAGGTAGAATATGTAGCTGAACTACACCTTCCATGTTTTCTTTAGAAATTTTTTTATCTGTCTTATTTTGGAATGAAACCAAACCTTGTATAATAATTAATCTTAACAAGACATTTGCTGACTGAATTCCACTTCAAGTTCTGTTTATTTTACAGCTACCTTTCAGATTTAACCTCGAATATAATGTTTCACAATTTGAAATCACTCTTGATATCTCTGCTGTAAGCACAGAATCAGACGTGTGATGTACTACCAACAAGTTTGATCATGCACAACAGACAGGAAATATTACATATTACATACTCAAGATAGATTTACCCCCACAAAATAAATTTAAAATTATGGGTTTACAATTCAGGTATACAGGAGTGTTCTTCAAAAGAAGGGCCCTAATTAGTAGTGTCCTTGAGGAGCTAAAGGAAGTTGTGTGTGTGTGTGTGTGCGTGCGTGCGTGCGTGCGTGTGTGCATGCGTGCGTGCGTGCCTGTGTGTGTTTGCGTATGTGTGTGTGTATGTGTGTGTGCATGCGTGCGTATGTGGTGTGTGTGTTCGTGTGTGTGTGTCTGTGTCTGTGTGTGCGTATGTGTGTGTGTGTGTGTCTGTGTGTCTGCGTCTGTGTGGTGGTGTGGTGTGTGTTGTGTCTCTGGGGGGTTTGACATGTGAACGTAAGATGAATTAAGAGGATCTGAGCCATGCACAAAATGAAATGTTGAACGCTGACAGATCGGGAGAGACTTTGGCTTAGTGTGCACACCCAGGTGTTGCCACGGCAAGCTGACCGGTCAAGGTCTTTCCCTGACGATTGGGGAAGGGGATGGGGGATGGGGGGGGGGAGAGTTTGCAAGGAGGTGGGGGTGGGGACAGTGCAGAGAGGTGGGTGGGCGAGGGGTTTCCAGGAGATTGGCCCAAGAAGTGGGTGGGATGCAGGGGGTGGAGGAAGAGACTTGGGTGGGTGGGTGAGGGGTGGGGTGTGTGTGGGGGGGGGGGAGGGGGGTGTGTGTGTGGGTGGGGGGGGAGGGGGTTGTAGGTGGGTACGTGAGGAAGGAAGGGGGTGGGGGTGGGAATAAACTAAGACGGTGTTGTCAGTGGTCATACATGTATTGGAGGTGACGAGGTGGAAGCACACATACCTGCAAGCCGTGGTTGTGTGTACAGAGCATATACAGGTAGGTACGCAGGCTGGCAAAGACGTGTACATAATGGACAAGGAGAATGGTTCTGTGTGCATGCTCCTTACCTCCTACACACACACGTGCGCGCGCGCATGCACGCATGCACACACACTAACACATACACACACAGCGCACGCAGATTTTTTTAAAGTATGTAACAATGCACTGTGCGCTTGTTTTGGGGATTGAGGACATAGAACAATACCAGGTAGTCACGAGAAAGTTAGAAAGGATCATCAAATAAGGATTGCTTGAGTTCCCACAGCGTTGACCTCGCGCATTCATATTGCGGTTAGAAAGCTAGCAGATGTCAAAAGACTGAGGGTGCATAGTGTTTGCTGAAATTAAAAAAAAACTACCAAATTTGTGCAAAAAACACCCAAAAGTTTTGAGTCAGAGGCTAGTTGTTTGTGTTGTTTTTCTTTCCTTCTTTTTTTTAATACAAAAACTGGTTTTTATTTCTGTGGATGCTTTAGTACGTGTGGCATGATATTAAGAGTCATGGACAAGCAAGGAAAATGTGCGTTTTTCTAAAGGCGGTGTGTAACCATAGCCTGCGTAGTTAGTGCGTTGCGCTTGCGAACTGACGGCCCTCGCTCGTGCCCGGGTTCGAGCCACCACCAAAAACACCCACGTGAGGGAATTTCTCTCATGGATTTAACAGCAGTGTTAACTCCACTCCCAAGAAAGTTCTTCGGACCAGACCATAAAGTAACGTCTCGAGTGCGAAACGCACGCAGACCATCTTGTGCACATGTTAAAACCTGGTCTGCCTTTCGGAAGAGTAGGCCGTTGCGTGCTGCTGAAACAGATGACAAAGTTTACAAGACTGCATTCACATTTGGGACTGGATGTAAAAAAAAAAAAAGCAAAACCCCAAGAATACATTTAGTGGGTTTTTGGTTATTCTCCAAATAAAAGAATAAACAAAAAGGATTTTTTTTCGTTTTGCTGCTTTCTTTCGCACAATTGTCTAGATCTAAGCTTGTTTGTTTTCTTTCTGGTTTGATTCTTTCTTTTTTTTGAAATATTATTTAGGCAGATATAAACCCGGTTGCAGGTATACAAAACAAATTGATAATAAGAGCAAGCAAAAGACATTACAGCTTATAGCCAAATGCCGTACCCTGTATCTTTGTTTCATTCTTTGAACTTTCCTTAGTTCCTTATTAAATTTTTTTTTTTTTCCTTTCTGTATTTCTGTATTTTTGGTCCCTCTTGTTCGGTTTTTTCTTTCTAATTTTTTTTTGATATTCTAATAAGAAAAGGTACCGTTTTTTAAAGGGTGAAAATTTAGAAAACAAAAAAAATCAAGGTTTTTAAAAAAAAGTTTTTTTTTTTTTTTTGCTAAAAGAAAATTTTGAAAAAAAACAAAGAACAAAATTTTGGTAGTTATCAAAAACGGAATTTCTTGCCCCCCAAAAAGGGGCGAACGTCATTTTCGGTATACCCCTTTTTTTCAAAAAAAACTTACCCGGTTTTTCCCTTTAGTACACACATTTCATAAACAAACCCTTTTTTTGTATACTTTCTTTTCAATTCCCTTTTCTCTTAACCCATATCCACCTCATCCTTTCCCTGTAAAAAACCTGTATACTAAAACCGTTTTAAAAAAAATTTTTGTGGAAAACGGGAAAAAAACTGTCAACGAGGATTTTAACAAAAAAGCAAAAGTTGAAGCAGCGGGGGCCTTTTTCGGTTCTGTGTGAAATTAAAAAAAGGAAAGCCTTGGTTGGGCCCCAAATTTTTGGCCCTGTCCCCCCTTTTGAGTCTGTCAACACCCCCTTTTTAGTATGTGTGATGACAGTGATGGCACCGGAAGCTTTTCATCGCTGGCGATTAAAAAACGTAGTCTGTCCCCTCTACTCTTTCTCTCCCACCCTCACGGCTTCTTTTTTTTTAAACCCCCTAGGCCTTTGTGGGCCTTCCGAGGTTTCAAGTGGTTCGTCTGTCGGGAAAAAGAAAGGGAAAAATGGGGGGAGGGGAGAGGAGAGAGGAGAGAGTGGGGGGAAAAGGGGAGGGAGGGGAAAAAAGAGAGAGGGAGGAGAGGAGAAAGGGAGGGGGAGAGGAGAGAGAGGGGGGGCAGGGGGAATTTTTTCTCGCCGTTCTTGAGAAGCTGCAGAAGTTTCCCAATGATGTGTGGTCTTACCGTCAGCAGAATCTGTAAGTATAAACCCTTTCTTCAGTTCCCGTCCCCCAGTTTCCGGCCAAAATTTTCTATGTTTCCCCTTTGGGGGAAGGGGGGTGGCGGGGGCCCTGTCAGTTAAGTGCACCCCCCCTTTGGGAAATGCTGGGGAATTCCCTCTTTTTTTTTATTTTTTGTTTTCCTTTTTTCTTTTTTCCTGTACCTCTTGTGTTTTTTTTGTTTTTTGTTCATTTCCCGGCTTTCCTCTTCCTTCCCTTTCCCCCTTGCCCCTTCTCCCCCCCCCCCCCCCAAGGAGCTTTAAACAATTTTCTCCATGTAAAGCCAAAAGTTTGGGCCCCCGTTGTGGTTTGTTTAAAGGGGGGCAAGTTTTGCTCAAATGAAAAAACAATAGTTGGTTGAATCATTCAAAAAAGGAAGGGGAGGGAGGGGGGAGGGAAGGAGGGAAAAGGGGGGAGGAGGAGGGAAAGAAAGGGAAAGAAGAAGAAGAAGAAGAAGAAAAAGAAGAAAAAAAGAAGAAAAAAGAAGACTTGCTCTTTTGTTTAGCCCAGGTCTGGTTGCCCAAAAGGGAAATGTG
Organism: Stramonita haemastoma; assembly: GCA_030674155.1. NCBI lineage: Eukaryota > Metazoa > Mollusca > Gastropoda > Neogastropoda > Muricidae > Stramonita > Stramonita haemastoma. The sequence goes on along the minus strand of JASPKP010004690.1, from coordinate 10,355 downwards.
AATCAGTGGCTACAAGCTCTTTCCCTAAAGGAGCCTGGTTTGACAAGCCTGCAAGTGCTGTTGAATATTGAAATGCACGCAAGTTCTGATGGTTGCAACAATGAAGGAATTTTTTGTTTTCTGCCGTTAAATGGTGTGTTTTTGTGTGTTAAGAGGGGAGAGGGGAAAGAGGGGAGGAGAGGGGGGAAGGGGGGGGGGAAAAGGGGGGGAGAGAAGGGAGGAAAGAGGGGGGAAAGTGGGAGAGGGGGGGAGGAAGAGAAGGGGGGGAGTGAAGGGGAGGAGGGAGAGGGGAGGGGGAGGGGGGAAAAGGAGGTGACACACAGGTGACATCAGATTTTCACGGGAAATTGGCAGAGGGACAAAAGGGGAAGGTGGGGGCAGCGCGTAGAGACAGGGTGGTCCCTGCTGGGAAGCCCTTGTCTCCTTAAAATGGGATCCCCCCCCCTGTTAGTTGTGGAACGGGGGGGTGTTGGTGGGTTTAAAAAAAGTTTACCTGCAGATTCTATGAACTTTAAAAGCTTTTTTCCGCTGTTGTTGAAGAAAAACAAAAACAAATTGATTCCATCAGTTTTAGGTTTTTAACCCCTTTTAAAATTTCCGGCGATGTCACAAAGCAAATTTGCTGACAAAGCTTTGGCCCTTTAAAAATGGATTCCCAAAATTTTTTGGGATCTTCAAACGTTTCCATCGTTTTTATCCCTGCAAAAGAAAGCGGGTCCTTTTACCTATGTGTCTTGCAGTGATGCTCTTTAGGACCGAATGTGTTGTGAAAAAAATACTTTCCAGTATTTTTGTTTCAAAAAACCCCCTAGGCGCTGTGAGGAAAGCGGGGGAAATTTCAAAGGAGTAGATTGAAAGTTTTGGTAGGATAAGGAAAAAACCCAACGTAAAGAGTAGGTGAAAAAGAACTTGTGAAATTTTTTGTTTCGTTCCTCGGATGTTTGGAAATTCTTCTTTTTTACCCCGGCCCCCTTTTTTGTTTTCCCCTTTTTCCTTTTTTTCCTGTCCCCCCTTTTCTGTTTTCTGTGGTTTGGCCATCCCCTTTCCTTTTTGCGAAAGACTTAAAAAATGCAATCTCTCCCCCCCTTAAATTGGAGGTGGGCCGCCCTTTTCAGAGGTTTTAACGCAGTGAATACATTTTTACCATGTGAAAAAAACAATTTGGGGCTATCTCGTTAAGGGGGAAGATCAAATGGTTTGTTCGTTTTGTGGCAGGGGGGAAACACAAAACAAGAAAGAAGAAAAAAAAAACCTTACCCCCTGTTCCCCCCCTTTTAAAAAAGGGAAAAATTCCTTTTCAAAATGAAGCAGAAAAGTGACAGACCCAAAATCAAATCACCCTCCTTTTTTCGGCAGCCTTTTTTACGGGGCCAGAGCGGGTAAAAAAGGGGTCCCAAACAGAAAACACGGCAAAAACTCACACTCCTCACGCACGGGGAATTAGAAGGCGGTTGGCAGGGGTGTGTCAGTCAGAAGTCATCAGTGCTGCTCTGGAACTGAATATTCCCCCCATCTTTTTCCCTCACTGCCGGAGCCAGCCCTGGTTTGGGGCTGCCTTTGTTGCGAGCCTTCACATTTATCTTCTTTTTCCCTTTTGCCAAAGAAGAGCCTCTAACTCTGTGTGAAAAAAAAAACAAATGAAAAGAACTTTTTAAATTCTTGCTTTATTTCCCTGTAACAGTCCTGGAAAAGTTTTTTTATATATTTTTTTTGCTTTCTTTCCCTAGCTAAGCTTGAGGTATCCCAATGCAAAGTGTAACCATGCAATGTTTTTGCCTCCCATGGGGGCGCCAAATCCCTATTGGAGGTTTTTTTTTTTTATTTAATATAATTTAAACTTTTCTTTTAAGAAATTTGGGAAGGGGTTGTCTAACATACACCGTCATAATGATAAAATAATAAAAAACTTTTAAGACTGGCGATAAAAAAAAAAACAAATAACAAAGAAAAAAATGTTTTTGGGGGCAAAGGGGATATCTTTTCGGAAAAAAAACCCAGAACAATATCTGATAGTCATAAAAACTATTAGTTTTTTTGTTTGTGGACAATTAAATGTTGAATCCTTTCGTTGGTATTCACTTGAGATGTAAACTAAGTCCTAAAAAGAAGATTTAATAGTCCTTTCTGAGCAAAAAAAACCATAACGTGGGCATTTAAAGTCTAATCTTTCATTATTCCTCCATTTTTGTATTTGGAAATGCTGTTAATTTTTGCATGTATTGAAATACTTCTAGCACTTATGCCCAAAACCCCGCCAGTGACCCCTCTGGGATGTTATTTGTTAGTTGTGGTTCCTTGCCAGACCCCCGTGGTCGATAATTTTGAAACTACAGAGTATTCGTTTTGTTTTGAAACTTTTGACATGAGGACACAGATCTGTTTAATCGTGTGTAAAATGAAAAAAACCCCCTGTCTCTTTTTGGGCCCCAATCTTTTGAAAGTAGAAATGTCCAGACCCCAGGGGATGAGTCATCTTTTGCTATGGCAGTGATGGCACCAGGAAGCCTTAGGCAATCTTTGGCAACTTAAACCCTCAATCCCACCCCACTCTTTTGGCTTCTTTGCTTTTAAACCCCCAGGCCCTTTTTTAAAAACCTGGAGACTTAAAGTTGGGGGGTTGCTAAAGGGAAAAAAAAGGAATGAGCTAAGAAGGAAAGGTAATAACTTCTCCTGTGTGTTCTCTGGCCCCCCAGTTTCGGAATCTTTGGCCTTGAATGCTTGCCCATCCTTGCCCCCATGTCCCAAAACGAATACTTTCCGTTCTTTAAATGAAAAAAATGAATATTTTTATCACTGCAGACTTAAAACTCTTTTATGTCATTTTCAAAAATGCCAAAGCAATTTTGTTGATGATGGCCCTGCTAAGGGAAAGACATGCCCCTTTTTAAATCGATTGTTGGAGTCATGCAACTGTCCCCCTTTGCTGAGAGTCCCCTTTTTGTGTTGCACGTGTGTATGACAAGGTAGTAACCCTAACGCGTAACGTAATCGCGGTGAACAAAAGCATCAAAAATTTTCCCATGGCCCCCGGTTTTCCCTTTGCATACCCCCCCTTTTTCCCCCCTTCCCCCCCGACCTTTTGTAAAGATAGCCTGAGAAAGCTTTGAGGTGGATAAATTGTGGAAGGGGGGGGGGGGGGGGGGGGCGGCGCGAGAGATTGAGAAGAGGAATGAAAGAGGATTTGTGTCCAGTGCTCTTTGAAACAAATGTTTTTCAAACTTGTTGTTACCGTTTTCCAAACGGTACTGACAAAATTCTGACTTTTTGTTTTATAAGTATTCTTCTTTCCCAAATTCTTCAGCCAAATACTCTTAATAAAAAGTGATGTTGGCATCTGCCAGAAAGCTCTGCTCAAGAAAACATGCTGGCTTTTTCTCCACAAAATGGGAAGGGAGCTGGCTTAAATTTTCCACCATTGCTTGAAATTACAAATAACCCTTTTTATTAAGTGTAGAATAGTCGTGATGCAGTGGGGTTTCTGAAAAGTTGGGATATCAATCAAAAGTAAATTTTTTTGATTGACGTTGTTTGTAATGAGTTTAATGGATAGTTGCATGTCGGAAAGAAAGTGTTTTTTAAAGCCCTCCCTTTTAAAACGGTTGATGTCCATAGCTTGAATTTTTCTTTTGTTTTTATGTGTTTTGGGGCGAAAAACAAGCTTTCCACAGAAGTTTGTGCTGTTGTTAATGGAGATCTCAGGTCCAAACCCTATTCGGATATCGGAAGTAAACTTGTGCGAGTTTTTTAAAGTTTTCATGCTTAACAAAACTTTTGTGACTTTGTGTTGTCCTTTTTCAGAGTGGGAATCTGTGATTGCCTTTGCATTAAGCTAGAACTGTTTTCATTAGTAGCAAGAGGTAAGCTTCATCATGTGTATTGGGGTTCCCAAAATAAAGTTTTTGGATTTCACTGAAGTCATAAAGTGACCGGTTCTGTAATGCTTTTTTGAAATGATTGTGTTAATCTCTTTTTTTTTTTTTTTTCTCCTGTGAATGGTAAAGGGGTCGGCTGCGTAAGGTGTTCCAGAATGAAAAGCCCCCCCAAAAACGCGCTGTCCCAAAGAAAAAAGGAATCAATCAGCCATGAGGGTCTTTTGGCCTAAATCAGGGATTTTAGGGCCCAGGCTGTCACCCCACGAAGAATAAGCTCAACGAAAAAAGAAGAAAACCAAATTTCAAAATGGGTTCTCAAGGAAACAAAGAGGTTCATGTAACAACAAAACCCCTCTTTTTTACCTACATGAGGGCAAGAAAGAAAAAGTTTCTCTTGTTCTGATGGGAAAAAACATGTGACGGCTGATCTTTTAATCAGAGCATTTTTCTTCCCCTCTTCCCCCTGCCCCCGACCTTTTATCACGGCCGAGAGGGTAATACCGGCAGTCCAAAAATTCAGTCAAGCAAGGCAAAAAACCGTACACACCCCATCGACGGGGAATTTGAGGAGGTATGGCAGGGGTGCTGTCATCGCAAGTCACTCAGTTTGCTCTGGAATTTGAACACCCGCCCATCTCTCTTCCTCCCCTGCAGCACCCGCCATGGTTATAGGGACGACGTTGTTGCCAGCTTCGTGTTGCCGACTTGGGGGAGTTCCCCTGTTAAAAAGAGAGTTCTGTCTTTCTTGTTTTTTAAAGGGAAATGTTTTTTTCTTAAAAAATTCTTAGAAGCGCATTGTTGGGTTTTGCTTTTGGATGATTGAAGAAAAAAATTGCTGGGTCTTTACTCTAATGTGGTGATGTTATTGTTGTTTGAATGTTTTTAGATTTCTGGACAGTGTCGCGATGTGATGATTTTTTTGATGATTAAAAATCAGTTTTGGTGTTGCTCCGTTTTTGGACTTTATTCAAAATTTCCCCGTTTTAAAAACATTTTGGGTTTTAAAGTTGACTTGTTGCCAATGTTTTGACCCTCTCACCCCCAACACCAACCAACCTCAAAAATCATTTACGTTATCACGCAAAAAACTTTTTCCTTTTTTTAGTGAGACCAACGTTTTGTTTCGATTTTGGGGGAAAATTAATAATGTCTTCCCTTTGTGAAGGAAGTGTTCCAGCAGTATTTTGCACACTTTTTTCCTGGCCAAAACACCTGGTTTCGTTGTGTGAGTGAGGAGGGGTACGAGAAATGACGATCAATCAATCTGTTCCAGCCCCCTTATTTGGAGTGGATACGCAACACGGGATGCATTTGAGAGGTCTTGGAAAAATTCAGTACGAACGAGCTTACCGTGTCTCCTCTCTCCCCAACCCAAATTTCTTTTTTCCGGCAGATGGTCGACTTGAAAAACCTTTTTAAAGCATTTTGGGGTTTGGAATTTAATGCAAAGAAACCATTGAGTGTGGGAGAGATTTACGCTTTTACTTGCCTGCAAATTTTCTAGGGCCACTGGGGCCATTTACTGTCATACACATATGTGTAAGAAATGTCGTGTTGACAGCCTTCTTATGATTGGAGCCAGACACAGACGCTGCCTGACGCTGATAAAAAAATCGAAAAAGGTAATTTTTTTTAAGACAGGGTTGCCAAAAAGGGAAATATTTTATGGTTTCAAAAATTGTTCTTGAACGGCTATATTTTTATCGAGATGATGTGTTAGGAGGTTTCACTTTTTCTGAAATTTGGAAATTGAAACGAAAAAGGTTGTTTTGTATTGATTGTATGTGGTTTATACTTTTTAATCAAGGTAAATTTTTGCTTTAAAGTGGGCCCCTCTCCCCTAGAGGAGACGTTAAATAAGAAAGCGTCACCCCCAACCCCAAAAAACCAACAAAAACAACAAAACAACAAAACAAAAAAAAAAAAAAACCCAAAACCCCCCCAACACCCCCCCCCATATTGATAAATATTTTTTTTCCTTTTTGGATTAAAGTAAGGTTGTTAAATTTTACCCGTGTTGTACAAAATAAATTTGCACTTTAATGTTTAATAACCCCCAACCCATGAAGGCCCCGGAAACATGTGTTGTGATAATGTGCAGATATTAAAAATGTTTGGGGGAAGTCCTGCATGTTTTTTCCCGTTATAGGGAAGTGATGCCTGGTGGTCAGAGTTTTATTTTCTCAAATCTGTGACCTGGGTTCGAAACTCGTTATGAGGATTTTTTTTGGAGTTAAAAACAGTGTGACTCCACTCCCCCACAAATCCCTTTGGATGGGACTTAAACCGGGGTTTCCCCCCGGTGGGGCGCACGCAGAAAACTTGGGAAAACCCTTTAACAACCATTCCCTTTTTTTAAGAGTTGGCCATTGTGTGGCTTGGGATGGAAGACAAAAAATTTACAAAATTGCATACACAGGGGACGGATGTAAAGAAAAGAAAAAGAGTGCTAAATTCCATTGCTATGCTCGAAAAAAAAAAAATAAATAAATAAAAAAATGAAATCTAAAAAAAAGGTTCAAAAAAATTTGTGGCACTGGTATGATGAGGAGATGGCATTGAATGCAAAGGTCAATCCAGTTATTCATAATGATTGTCTGTGAGAGAAAATACACTTTCAAGGCAACGATTTTGAAGATTTCAGAAAAGAAAAACCGAAGAACTCTGATTCCCCCCATTTCTTCCTTTCCTGCATTTTTTTCTTGGCAGACGTGTGGACTTGAAGCCTCTTGAGGGCACTTTGGTGGAAAAGGGGGTTTTCAGGTTAATGATAGAACCCCTGGAGTGGGGGAAAAAATTTACGCTTTTTTGCTCCAGGATTATACCAGGGCCTTCCGGACCTTGCTGTATCACACATGACATAAAAACTTCCGAGTGTTGCAGTCTTCCTGTGAGGGGAGCAGGGGTCTAGGAAAGCCTCAGATATCTGTACAAAGCTTTGAAAGATAATCGTTTTCACTGTCAGGTTGTCCACGAGGGGAAAGGGGGTTTTTGGGTTTGAATTGCTTGGGGGAGAACCTAAGCCTCGCCTGGGGGTCGTCACGTCAAGTTTTGAGAGATGTTTTTTAAAAAACTTTAAAAATTTTATTTAAAATTTTTTAAATTTTTTAAAAATTTAATTTACATATTTTAATTAAATTTTTAAAAATTTTTTTTTTTTATTTAATTAAAATAAATTAAATTTTTTATTTATTAATTAAATTATTTTATTTTAAAAAAAAAAATTAAAAATTTTTTTTTTTTTTTTTTTTTTTTTTTTTTTAAAAAAAAATTTAAATTTAAAATTAAAAATTTATATTTTATTTTTTTTTTTTTTTTTTTTTTTCTTTTTTTTTTTTTTTTTTATTTTTTATTTTTTTTTTTTTTTTTTTTTTTTTTTTTTTTTTTTTTAATATTAAAAATTTTATTTTTTTAAATAAAATATATATTATTATAATAAAATTTTTATAATTATTATTTTTAATTTTAATTTTTTTTAATTAAATAAAAAATTTTTTTAATTTTCTTTTTATTAAAAAAAATAATAAAAAAAAATTTTTTTTTTTTATAAAAAACGTTTCAAAAAAAATAAAAAAATTTTATTTTTTAAAAAAAAATTTATTTTTAAAAAAAAAATTTATTTTATAATAAATTTAATTATTTTTATTAAATTATTTTAAAAATTTTAAATAATTTTATTATTTAAAAAAAATTTTTAAAAATTTAAAATGAATTAGTTTTATTTTGAAATTTTTATTTAGGGGGTTTTGAAAAACCTTGGGAGTTGTGGGCCTTTTTTTAAAATTTTGGACTTTTATTTTTACTTAAAAAATAAAAGTTTGGCGCTTTTCAAATGGGGGACCCTTAAAGTTAATTTAAGAAAAAACAGCTTTATTTTTTATTAAAAAAAAAAATCTTTCGCTTTTTTTTGGGGGCCTTTGAAAAATTTTTTGGTGTTGTTTTAAGGGGCTTTTAAAAAAAAATTTTTAAAAATTTAAATATCTAAATTAAAAATTTTTTGTTGGACTCTCCTTTTTTTTTTTTAAATTCCCCCCCTTTTTTTCCCCGGTTTTTTGTTTCCCCCTCTTTATTTTTCTTTTTTCCTGGTTTTTTTCCCCTCATTTTTAAACCTTTTCCCTTCTGGGGTTTTGCTTGAAAAGGGGGGAATTAAAAAGATAACAGTAAAATATTTTGAAATGAGTTAATTTTAAAAATCCATAAAAAATTTTGCTTGCCTTTTACCCTTTCCTTTCCCTGCTAACTTTTTAGGAAAACATTAGATAAGCCCCTTTTAGGCAAATTCTCCAGGGGAATGAAAGGAAAAAAAAAGGGATGTTTTCCTTTTTTCCCACAATGAAGGGGGTTTAAGTCATACCCTTGAATTAAAAGTGTCTGTGTTTACGCCCCTTTTTTAAAGGGGGGGCCAAAAAAACACGTTTTCGGTGTTTTAAAAGGGTTGAAAGAGGCCTTTTTTTTTATCCCAACTTTCAATTTAAAATTTTTCCGTTTTTGGGAAAATTTTCTTAAAGGCGGGGTTTTCTAAAGAAAGCCTGTACCAGATTTTTTTTGCTGTTTTTAAAAGGGGGAAAAAAGCTACGGAAAATTGAACTGTGGTTTTCTTTACACTTTGGGGTTTTTTTGGAAGTTTGGGCCCCTTAAAAAATGAAAATTTTTTATTTTAAATTTTCCCCCTTTTTTTGAATTCTACCAAAAAAAATAAAAAAATTCAATGGGGGTTATAAAAAAAAAACTTTTTTTTTGGAGGGTACTTTAAATTTTTGGGGGAAAAATTTCAAGAAAAAGAGGAAAACGTTTTTAAATTTTTTATGGTTAAACCCTTTGGAAAAAAACTTTTTCCCCCCCCCCCCCACCCCCTATGTGTTTTTTTGTTTTTTTTTGGTTGGTTGTTGGTTGGGGGGGTTTAACCTAATAAAATTTAAACTTTTTTTTTAATATTTTTTTTCTAAAATTTTTAAAATTGTTTAAAAAAAGGGGAAAAACTGCTTCGCAAAAGTTAAAATTTAAATTTAAATTAAATTATTTTTTTCATTTTTAAATTTTTTAAAACCCACATTGTGGTTTTCCTCCCAAAAGGGTTTTTTTAAAATGTTTAAAACCTTTTTATTTTGGGAAAATTTTTCATTTTTCCCTTTGAGGTAAAACATTTTTGGAAAAATTGGGTTTTTAGCATTCCACCTTTTCTGGTGGGTTTTGTAGGAGGAGAATTAAAAGAAACGGGAAATTTTAATTGCCCCCAAAATTTCCCGGGTTTAACAACAACCCCCAAAAAAGGTTGAAAAAGCTAAAAAACTTTCCTTTATTCCTTTTCCTATTTTTCTTTCTGGAGACTTTTCCCATTGAAGCCCCCCCAGGGATTAAGCGTCAGGGGCCTTTTTGGGTTTTTTAAAGCAAGAAGCCCCGAAGGGGGGAAAAGTTGACGTTTTTTTCCAGCGATTTGCAGGCTTTTTTGGCCTATCCTGTCATACACACATGCAAAGAAAAGTTAGTGTTGACAGCCCAATTCTGGGGGAGGCCACAAAAGCTGCTTGGCGCTGATCACAAAGCTTGAAGGTTTTTTTTTTCTTTGGGGGGGTGGATTTAAAAAGGAAATTTTCAAAGTTGGGGGGAAATTTCTTTTTAAAGAGTTTGAGTTTTGGGTTATTTGACTGTTTCGGAAATTTTTTTTTTTTTTTTAATGTTGGGGGAATTAGGTTTTTAATTTGGCATGTTGAATAAAATAGGGTTTGTTCTTTTCTTTTTTTTTCTTGTTTTTTTTGTTTTTTTTAAAACTCAACCAACTATTTTTTTCTTCATTTTATTTTACCTTTTCCCCCCCGGGTTCTAATTTCCAAAAACCCCCAAAAGTTTTTTTAATTTTTTAAAGCTTCCCAACTAAGTGTTGAATTTAAAGAAAAATTCCTTTTCTGTTTTGATTTATTTTTTGGGGTATTCAAAATTTTTTGGGGGGGTTTTGCAATTGGCAAAGACATTGGTAAAAAATTTTTTTTTTTTCATTTGGTAAAAAATTAAATTTGGTTAAACTTTTGGGGAGGGTAATTTTTAATTTTCATTTTTTTTTGTTTTTTTTTTCCAAACCCTTTTCCCCCTTTTTTTTTCACTCCACTAAAAAGTTGTTTTCGTCCTTTGGTTTTGTTTGGGTTTTTTTTTTTTTGTTTTGTTTTTTTTTTTGTTTTGTGTTTTTTTTTGAAAAAATTTTTTTCAAAAAAAAAACCTTTTTTTTTAAAAAATTTTTTTTGGAAAAAAACAGGGGGGTTTATGGGTTTCATTTTTGCCCCTTTTTATTAGTTTAAAATTATTCAGTTTAAATAAAGGGATATCGATGACCCCTTGTTTCAAAAAGGGTCTTTTATCTTCTAAATTTTTTTTCAAGGGGGGGGGGGGGGGGGGGGTTTTTTGTTTTTCGTTTTTAGCTTAATTTTTAATTTTTTTTTTCAATTGTGAAAAAATTTCCATTTTTTCCACCTTTAAGGTTTAAAAGTACGC
>JASPKP010004689.1:15000-17179 GCA_030674155.1 Stramonita haemastoma | reverse complement strand
TTTGTGTGTTTTTTGTTTTGTTTTTTTTTGGTGTGTGTTTGTGTGTTGTGGTGTGGGGGGCGGGCGGTGGTTGTGATTGGATGCTTTGGCAGGGGTGCGTGTATGGGTGTTTTTTATTTTGCTTGAGTGAGTAATGACTAGCTGATGTAGGTGATGTCGGGGTGGTTTATTGTGAGGTTTGCGCGGGTATTTGGCTCGTTTTGGGATTTTTTATGTTTATTTTTTAAGTATGGCTTGTACCCCCGCTTGAATTCTCTTCTTGAGATATAAGTTTTTTTTGAAGTTGAAGTATGTTTTTTTTTGTTTTAAAGCATGTTTGTATGTTTTTTTTGAATGTTGTATGTTCAAATTCAAATTCTTTATTTCTTTCCCAATTGTTGAGGGATGTTTTTTGAGAAATTTTTTTTGTTGAGAATTGTTGTTGTTTTTTTAAATTTGGTTTTTTCCTTACCTCTCGGGACCATCCATAAGTATGTTTATGTATTAGTATGTTGTGTGTATGTTGTATGCTTTTGGTTGTTTGTTGTTTGTTTTTTTGATTTTTAAATTTTTTATTTTGGAGATAATGGAAACAAGCGTAATGCACAAGTTTTATTTTTTTAAAAATAGATATGTTTTTATTTTTTTTTACTCCAAACGCCGTGTGTTGGTTTTTGTTTGTTGTCATCCTTCCTAGGCACACACTGGGTACGCTCCCCAGAATGAACGGGTTTCAACTTTTGCCAAGATGTCTGCTTTCGCGTGCCTTGTATATGTACCTCGTTTTTTTCTCATCCCAAAAGGGCTTTTTTGGGGGGGGGGAGTCACTGATGTTTACTCCCAAGGAAAATCCCCTTAAACGAGATTCGAACCCAGGCAGCTTCAGGGGCGCCACCCGACCCCCGGTTACCCGTTCCCTGTGTATATGTGTTTTTTTGGTGCGTGGTGCGTGTGTTTTTGTTGTTGTGTTGTTGTTGTCTGTCTGTGGGTTTTCGTGTTGCGGGTTTTTGGCGTGGGTGGGAGAGAGAGAAAGAGGAGAGAGAGGAGGGGGAGGGGGGGAGGAGGGGAGAATGGGGGCGAGACCTCATACAGTATGTGTTGACTTTTAAATGTTATGTCTTTTGTCCGTAAAACCCCTCAGTAAACAAACAAAGGTTATTTTGATCAACAAAACCCGGGAAAAGAAAAAACACACCCAAAACACACACCCACACACAACACAACCACACACAACACACACAAACCCCACACACACACACACCACACAAACACATACACACACACTCAGTGCTGATCACTCTCCCCAAAAAACCTTCGGATGAGACTAAAACCGAGGCCCCAAAGTGCAAACGCACCAGAACATCTTGCGCAACGTTAAAATCCTTTTCCGCTTTTGTAAGGTGGCCATTGTGTCCCTGTAGGAACAGATGACAATTTTTACAAAAAACAACACAGCATAAAAAACGGACGGGCTGTAAAAAAAAAAAACCCACCCCCTTTTTTTCTATTTTTCCTCGAAAGCCCCAAAAAAGTCACATTTCATTATTGGTTTAAAATTCCAACATAACTTCAAAAAAAAAATCACCACCACACCGCCACGCCACACATACACACGCACGCTCGGGGGACAAACACACAAAATGCCGCAACAGGACCACAACCACCACCCAAACCACAAACCCACCCACACACCCCAAAAAACACAACCCAACCCCAACACCCCAAAAAACACCCCCCAACACACATACACACTCACACTTTGTAAAACAAGTTGTTAAGACCCTTGATAGAAAAGTTTTACATTTTTCATAATTTGGCCCCCCCCAGCACTCACAACTACCACACACGATGTCCCCCCCCAAACACACAAAACCACACACACACACACAACACACAACACACACACACAACACACACCAATGTAGAATAAAAAAGTTAAAAATTCTAATGACGAGGGTTGTCTGCGCATGGGGTAACAGCTTTCCTTCCATACTTTCTACCCAGGCTTTCGCTCTAGAGCTTAGAGTGCAAAACTCCATATCTCCCGAGACTGATGGTGCCTCACTAAAAAAAACAATTAAAAAATCAATAATCCAAAAAGAAGACACCTCTTTCATATGCATGTGAACTAAATAATGTGCCATACGCCCCCCCTCTCCCCTCCTCCTCCTCCTTTCCCCCACACGCACACACACACAAA
>JASPKP010004689.1:7500-10000 GCA_030674155.1 Stramonita haemastoma | reverse complement strand
CTGTCTGCCTATCTGCTTGTCTGCTTAACTGTTCGTCTGTCTGTCTGTCTGTCTGACTAATCTCTGTCCATTTGTAGAAGTGTTTTTTTTAAAAGTATTTTTGGATGTATTGCTTGATGTGTAAATATCTCTTATGTCACCATTCCTTTTTAGGATTTCGGGGTTTTGATTCGTTCTCTCTTTTCTTTTCTTTAAAAAATGAATTAATGCTTCTGCTATCGTGCTTTCTGTCTCTCTGTATATTTGTCTGTCTGTATATCTGTCTGTCTCAAAATTGCATCATATTCTTATAGGATTCGAGCTTTCGAGATCCCGGCCCGTAGCCTAAGGCCTCTAAGCCTTTCTCCATGCCGGCTGGTGAGACTATGTGAAGTTTGCTGTGTATAACATCTGTATCACTGTTTCTGTGGGATTACCTGATGGATACCTACACCTTGTCGCAGAAAACAAAATATGTAGGTCAAAAAGCTTGTTGTTTGTGTGTTGTTGTTGTTGGTGGTGGTGGTGGTGTGTGATATTGTTGTTGGCGTTTTCATTTTTTGTTTGGGTTTTTGTGTTTTTTGTTGTTTTTTTGTGTTTTTTTTTGTGGTTTTGTTTTTTGTTTTTTGTTGTTGGTTTTTTTTTTGGGGGGTTGCATTGACTGACTTTCTCTTAACCAAAATACCATAATGCAGACCTCCATTATCAATAATTTGTCAATGATATATGTACCCAAACTACACCTTAACCTGATATATATATATATATATATATATATATATATATATATATATATATATATACATATATACATATATATATGTGAAATATATACACACAAATGTATGTATATATATATATATATATATATATATATATATATATATATATATATATATATATATATATATATATATATATATGTGTGTGTGTGTGTGTGTGTGTGTGTGTGTGTGTGTGTGTGTGTGTGTTGTGTGTGTGTGTGTGTGTGTGTGTGTGTGTGTGTGTGGTGTGGTTATTCGGATGAGTCTATAAACTGAAGCCTCGTGTGTAAACATACGCAGAACATCTTGCGCACACGTTAAGATCCCGTTCTGCCTTTTGGAAGAGCAGGCCATTGTGTGCTGGTAGGATCGGATGACAACAACAAATAAGAAACAGCATGCACACTGATGCCGTGTTTAGACACCATCCCTGGAGACAAATCGGGGAGTTGGAGTCCCCAGGGCGGTTCAGGGCTGTAAATAGCAACGTTCTGGTAGCTCCTGCAACAGCACTGGAACCATGCGTATCGGCGATTGCTTTTTTAATGAAACATTCCAGCGACGTGAAGGGGGAGGAAGAAGGGGGGGTCTGCTGCATTGGTAACAGCTTGCCCTCCATACTAACTCACCCAAACTTTTCGCTCTAGAGCCTAGAGCGCAACTCCATAGTCTTCCGAGACTGACGAATTACTACCCCGACTTTTGTTTTAATGCCTGTTTGGTATTTGTACTCGTCAAACTAGCCTAGGTCCAAAGGTTTAAGGACCTTTTTTTTTTAATTCAGCTACACAGACTGCCAATCAAAAACTGTTTTCCACCATGAGACACACAAGAGAACACTGACTGACTGTCCCAAAAGAAAGTCCACAAAGGTGACGCTCCACCACGAAATGAGTCGCTTAGCACCTGACCCACTTTTCCACTAGCAGCCATTAAACGCAGGTGGGGGTCAAGTTGTCGATTTTAAGATTTTGATTGATTAGAAAACTATAGCCATTATTCTACCATGAAGTGAAATATCAAGACATAATTTTGTTTCCTTTTACCTTTAGACGTGTTTTAGCAATACCCAAGTCTTCATTCTGACCACCTTTTAAGACGCTTAACTTGTCAATTTCTCATTTTATCATTTCCCGCAGTTTATCATTTTATGTTGTTATAATTTTTGATAGAAGTGTCTGATTTTTAATCTGTTGGGTTTTTTTTTGCATTGTATAGCCTGTTCATTGCAGATTAAAAAACATGTCAATAACTAAAAACTGACCTCTGATGCAATGTGACTCCATATGTGGTGGAGCGTCACAAATTTCTGCTGGCGTCAGACACTTACTTCAGCTATGGCCTGGTCCTCTTAGCCTGCCTCCTGTTTAAAGCCTCTTCCTATTTTCAGTGGAAAAATTAAAAGAGGTCTTTTTTTTTTTTTAATAAGTCACTGTTCTGTTGTCTGTCACTCATTGTTCTTCTCTCATGGTCTGAAGTCTGTCGGTGAGTGTCTGTTTCAGTTATCTGTATGTTTCACTCTTTCTAAGTCTGTTCCTCAGTTTGTGTAACTATTTCATGCTTTTCTTCCTTGAAAGAAGGACATATGGAAAGGTTTGTTTGTGTTCGGTTTTCTGTTCTTTTTCTGTCTCTTTAGAATGCATCTTTTTGTCTCTTTCTAGGCCTTATATTTGGAATGTCTGTCTTTATTTTGCTTTTATTGTTCTCTGACTCTGTATGTCTCTGTCTCTCTCACCCCGTCTCTCTGTGTGTCTGTC
>JASPKP010004689.1:0-2500 GCA_030674155.1 Stramonita haemastoma | reverse complement strand
AAACAACTGGGGCCGGGATTTGCTCAGTGGTCAGAACATTGCGCTGGCAATTTTTACGACCGGGTTCGAGTCCGGTCGAGGAAATTTTTCTCCTGGAGTTAAACTCAGTGCCGACTCCCACTCTCCCCCAAAAGTCCTTGGATTGAGACTTTAAACCGAGGCCCGTGTGCGAAACGCACGCAGAACATCTTGCGCACACGTTAAATCCCGTTCTGCTTTTGTAAGAGTAGGCCATCGTTTTGCCGGGTTTGGGGGAAAAGATGACAATATTTACAAAAAACTGCATACCACGGGGACGGATGAAAAAAAGCACATGATTGCTTATTTGTTATCCTCGATATAAAAGAATATAAAAGAATAAAATAAATAGAGCTCCATTTCCCCAAGTCAAGTTAAATAGCGTCGAGGTTCCCACCCAGTTGTAAATGGGCACCTGCCCCCTTTGGGTCAGGGAAGGTAAAGCAGCGAGGGAGGGAGATGGGCCCCGCCCTCAACATGCTGACCCCTAGAGAAGCTGAGGTCTCGGGACGTTTTCGCTTTCCTATGACCACGCAGGTGATGGGACACCTTTACCTTTTATTACCTACGTTATAGAGTAAACACTGCTTTCTTTTAATCCTCTTCCGTTTTAAAGAAAAGTACTTTTGGTTGTGTTTCCTCCTCACAAAATTTACTATTTTCCAAGTATGAATAAAGAATTTTAGTACTCTTAATAGAGCCAGCATAGAGCTTAATTCATCAACTGTAAAAAAATATTTGTAAAGAGAAAGGAAAAAGCTAGAGGAAAAGGTATAAGTAAAACAAGATAAGACGGCCATTTAAGGGTGGGGGTGGGGGGGGGGGTGGGGGGGGGAGGGGGAGATAAGGATAGGTGTGCAAAATGAGCCTGGTCGATAGACTGACACATCTGCAGGCATTGATTCTGGCAGCAGGATTACAACTTTCTCCACCAAGTTAAGGATTTCGTGGGTCCCGTTTAAGGTTGCGAAGACCTAAAAAAGAAAAACCCCGTGACTTACTAATCTAGAAGTTGTAAATGATTGACAAAACTGATGAAAAAAATGTCCTGATAAGAGAATGCGGCGTTGTGAAAAAAAAGGTTAAAAAAAGACAGATAAGAAAAGAGGAGAGAGGGGGGGAGGGGGGGGGGTAGATGGTTAGATAGACATACATACATACATACATACGACAGCAGACAGCAAAGACAGAGATATAGAGACACAAAACACACACAGAAAGGATGGAGACATAGAGAATGAGAGAGATAGAGGAGAGAAAGAGTCAGAGATAAAGACAGAGAAAGAAAAAAGGGGAGACAGGGGACAGAAATAGAGGAGAGCATAAGAGAGAGAAAGAGACAAAAAAGAATTGTACGACATTTACACAAAGACAGACTCAGACAAAATTTTTTTTTACAGGTACATCTCATATTCCATGGGTTTTAAAGTTAATTTCCTATCACCACGAAATGTTTTTTCATAACAAACTGAAAGGCTGGAAGTTTGAAGAAGAAGAAAAATTTGACTAGCAATGCAAACATTTCACACACATCCTTCTCCACTTTTAGACAAGACAAGAAACCCACAGACCATCACGACAGAAAAAATCCCTGAAAAGTCTGTTACTCTCAGATACTTCATGTGGTAGAATTCTATTCTTCTGTTTTCTAAGTGAGAAGATTTCCCTCTACCAAAAAATAAGACGAAAGATCCCAATTTGTTTTCAGCAACTTTGATTCTGTAGCTATTGTCCCTGTGTTCTTTGTCTGTGGCCTTCTCTTTCAAAAGGCACAAGCGTTTAAATTTGAGAGAGACAGAGAGAGAGAGAGAGAGGAAGGAGAGAGAGAGAGAGGAGAGGGGGAGGAGGGGGAGAGAGGGCAGGGGCAGACAGACAGACAGACAGACAGACAGACAGACAACAGACAGACAGACAGACAGAGACAGAGACAGACAGAGACAGACAGAGACAGAGCAGACAGAGACGAGGACAGACAGAGACAGAGACAGAAAGACAGTTGAGAGTTGTTTAACGTTTGTTTTTGTTTTGTTGTTGTTGTTGTTTTTTTCTGCTGGTTTTTTTTTTTTTTGTTTTTTATGTTTTTTTTTTTTGTTTTGTTGTTGTTTTGTTGTTGTTTTTCTTGGGGGGAGGACCTTACGGCAACAGGAGAAGCAACTGCAATCAAAAATGAGTGAAGGAAAATGATAAAAAATAAAGAAAAAAGAGGAGATTAAGAGTGTCACTGCATCGACAGGGGGATGGCAAATAATATTCAGCTAAGGATTTAGAAGGCAAGCTTTTGGGTTTCCCCCGGGGTAGGTAAGGGGGGAAAAGGGCAGTGATTCCAAAAAAAGGATTGACCCAAAAAACGTAAAAAAAATTCTAAACTTGTGCGGATTTACAGAACAAAGGTAGAGGAAAGGCAGGTATTACTGGATTGGTTTAAAGAAGACAGACAAAAAGGACGACCGACCGACCGCCGACCCGGCCCGAAACCCCAAAA
>JASPKP010004688.1:0-17180 GCA_030674155.1 Stramonita haemastoma | reverse complement strand
CCCTTTCATACAAATGTGTCCATGTTATTGGGTTTCAAAAAACTATAAAAAAGTCCCAAAAAGAATTTTTTCTTTAGTTTAGTGAAACCTTTTCCCATATCTAAAATGACATACCAGTCAGGTGCTCAGAAGGGTTGCGGAAAACCCAAATCCAGTAAGATATAGGTTTATTGTTTTTTATATTTACTTGAAACCATATTATTCTATTCTATGTTTTTCAAAGGAAACTATTCGCTTGTAAGTGATTGATTTAGTAACATAAAGAATTAAACCAGTTTGCTTTGGGAAAATGGGTTCAAGTCGTTTAAACATCAAAACCCAGGAATAAACACTTTCATTATCAGATATATGGTTTGCAGTCTGGATTCGCACAGCAAAAATAAATGAAAAGGTTTACCTTTATTATGCAAACTAGGATAATTATCTAACTTTTTTAAGAACATGATTTTATATTCAAAAATTATTCGGAGACCACCTCTGTAGCCAAACTTTCAAAGTGGACATTGCAGAAGTTAATATCTGCACAAAACTATTAAACTATCTCTGGCAAAAAAGGGGTTTTTGATCACAATTGCATGAAAACCAAACAGGCCAAATAAGAAAAGCAATATGTTACAAGAAAATCTTGAGAGTTTTTTCAATCAAAAATAGTTCAGACACTTAGTGTAAGGTTATGTACAGTTGAACTTCCAACAACCAGTGGAAGAATAATTTTTACCCCAAACACCACAACAATCAAATCATCTGATGGTGACCCAGCTGCACACACTGCCACAGTCAAAATCAATAGAAAAGAGACAAAGATAAATACCAAACAAGATAACTACAGACACTGAGACTAATTAACAATTGGATGAGAAGCAGCAATGGTAAAAAAAAAAAAAAAAAAAAAAAAAAAAAAAAAAAAAAAAAAAAAAAAAAAAAAAAAGAATGTAAAGCAAAAGAAAGATAATAACACCAAGAAAAACACCCAAATGGATTTGGGCGATGGCAACAATGCAACACTAAGAAGTGTATAAACACAAGTGAATTAAACAGGCCAAAAGCAAGTCCGATAAGCAAAACACAAAAGAAATCTTTGCCAATAAATCCTTTACGATCAATTGATAACTCCAATAAATGAAATTTTGGAGATTGGCTAATCTTTCAACAACACACAACACACACACACACACAAACTCACAACACAAAAACAAACACAAAACACAACACAACGTACACACGCACGCACGCACGCACGCAGGCGCACATGCACAGATGTTTCCAGTACATCTCACACATACGCACCGCTACAGAACTACACACACAGGCGAGCATGCACTGGCTCCAATTCTATTTTACTTCTTTGACATCTTTTACTTGGGGGGGGGGGGGGGGGGGGGGGGGGTTTGGGGGGGGGATCCATTCTTTCCTTCCAAGGTGAGCTGTGTTTAAATATCATCAGAACAATAATGATAAGTAAGCATGATCAATTTTTTTATGTAGCAGTTGTCTAAATGGAAAAGAATCACACTGTAACACCACTATAAAGCATTTAAAATCAAAACCTTGACCATGCTGTAAGTTCATGATATGTGATGTCTCATACTTAGTAAGTGTAAACAATGATTTTTATCACTCTGTGGGGAAGTTAAATTGACATTCTGCACTGAATATTTGTCTGGGAGTGCATGTGATGTAACCGGAGGTTTACCAATTTTTTGGGGGGATTAAACTCTCTATCTATATTGAGATGTAGGGCTCACTTTGAGAGAATCAGAGGAGATAGGGAAACTGTTTCAGGAGGTCGTGGGGTGCCTCTGGGGTTAGAGGTGGAAAATTGTCCAGGGAATGGAAATGAAGGGAGAAGAGGTGCATTCAGGTGTGTTGCTGTATTAACTCCCTGTTTGGTTTTAAGTCTGCTAGTGTTGGATTGAGACCTACCCTGTGTTCTAAATAAAGAGGAGGAGGAGCAGAATAATTGCTCTGCCAGCTCAGATCAGTACTGATGGATCTGGTCGATTGTCACTGCGGTGGGTGACAGGATCATGTGCATCTGTAGGACGTCCCAAAACGGCCATGGAAAGCGGTGGGATAGAGAAGCTTGTAAATGATATGGGGTGGTGCCGAAAATGTCTGAACATGTCCACCGAGAGCATGGTTCCCTCTGCCGGTGTGAACATTGGCACTGGCCATAGTGTTTCTGCTGCCCGGGTTCAGTCGGTCTGCACTGGACCATGACGGTCCCACGTGTGAACCATGTCTATTCTGCTGATTGGTGCCTGTCTCACACGGTAGGTATGATAGTCTCTGCGTGGAGGCAGAGATTCAGCCAGCCAGTTAAGCACAGTTTCTTTTAACATTTAAAGCTAGCTGAGCTGGGCCCTTGTAGCTGGGGGGGAGTGAGGTCATGATACATAATCTGTTTCGGAGCACCAGAAGAAGTAACAAAAGCATCAGTATTATCAATGAAAGTTGTGTCAGTAATTTTACATGCAGACATGAGATTTTCGGTTAGAGGGAATTATAGAATTATTCAAATTTTTGTCTACCTTTTGCTTTGGGACTAACGAACTCAGTGCTACTTTTGAGGAGGGAAAAATCTGACAGCACTTTTTGATTAAAGGGTTTTCCAGTGCTCTACAGAGACTTTTCCGGAAGGGCAGTCATTTACACCTACATGGATTACTAAAGCTTTCACATTCTGGGGAGTTGGCTGTTCAGCCAGCCCATTGCTCTAGATCCAGGGTGGAATGCCTGGGACACAGATTTTTTTTTGAAATGCAATAACGAGCGTAAGGCAAGTCTTTTTGGGTCCAATGTGTCGTTTACTGAGTCCCCTATGAGGAGTGCTGTTGCAGATCACTCACACTTATGGTCTGGAGTAGTTCAAATGGTGATGGAGGTTTAGCATTATTAGAGTTAGCAATAGGTCTTTGCATATTTTGAGTGATATTGCCCTTGTGAGTGGGTTACAGTTAATGTCAGTGGTCATGCCCATGGTGAGTACTGTTCTAAAAGAGAGGCATATTTGTTAGAGCGGGAACAGAGTAATTAACAGAGAGGGGAAGTCAGAAGGAGTGTCTTGTTTTGAGTTTTTTGGGTTGGAGTGATGAGTGTTCTTCATCTGAGGGCACTTTGGCATCTGCCTGTCTCAAAGGAGGGCACTTGGCTGGCGTGTCGGGAGGTCTTGGACCAGTTAAGGAAGTGGAGGTATGGTCATAGTCTGTGAGCTCGGCACCACCGTGTAACACACGGTGGTTAAACCTGTTGCATGCGAGGGGGGCAGGTCAACAGGCGGCGTTTCCTCCTGTGGTCTCCAGCTGGAGGCACTGGCTGAACACACACAGGAGTCTTGTTTTCCCCCCAGTTGTTTTTGTTGCCTTGATCCTGCTCACATTGTGTGGCAGCATGAGTCACTGCAGTCTTGGGTTTTGTCTCCTTTGGTTGGGGGAGCGGAGTTTGCTGCAGTTGAGTTTTAAGGGGCCCTTTTTCTCTGCTCCCATTGCATTCACTTGTATCTTAGTTGATTTTCTTGAGGACAGATCTTTTACGTTGATGACAGTAAATTTTTTTAGAGAACATGAGAGTCTTTAGTTCATTTTTTGTAGGCCACTTTGGCATCTTCAATTAATGAGATGAAGGTTCCTTTTAAAATCGTCCTGTGAGAGTGTCAGTTTTTTCAATATTTTGTTTAAGTTTTTCTATCTGTAATTTGATTGTGTGTAATTGAAGCTGCGGAGATTTTACCATCTTCTGAGTGAAAAAAGAGAGTCCGTCTTCTCAGGTTTTTACTCTTAGATTTCACAGGAGTTGTTCTACGTACTGAATGTTTGCTGTTAGTTGAAGAGGAATGCACCACAGTGGAGGTGGGGTAGGAGGATGGAGGACAACCCTGGGTGGGTTTATCTGACACGACAGACCTGGGCGGCTGTCGCTGGGTGCCGGCAGATGGTGGAGGCGAGGCAGGCGTTGGGGATGACTTTCTGATGCTCCCTCTCCCCCCAAAACCCCCACGCAGGTCCGGCGACTCGTCGCCACGAGCCTCCGGTGTTTGGCAGAGGGTCGGTTTCCATGGATGGAGCGCCGAGAGGCAGAAGCCCACAGGTCTGATGAAAACAAGGGGGACTTGACGGAGCGACGATGTAAGAATATTGATGTCTCCGCCATTTAGAAATGCTGCCCCCCACATCTTTGAGTTGCTCGCATTCATCTGTGTTCCACAGCTCACAGTCTTTGCCCTGACAGGGAGGGTGCCAGCATTTGCCGCTGATTAAAGTATAGAGTGATAGTTATTCTTTTGGATGATTTAAAAAATAATCGTACAGTGGGTTTTCGCAAGTGCAGATGGGAGGTCAGTGATCCATTTTAGCCCTGGCAAAGAGAGCGTTTGATCCCTCCAGATCGAAGTCCGTCACCTGCAGCTTCACTGCCTGTCTTTAAGTGAGGTGTAACGATACAGTAAAATATTGCGCCAGATCACAAGTTCTGGCTCACGGCACCAAAACCGCTTTTGAAGACATCAGTGTGTCTATAAACTTGTTATCACTAGGGGGAGGATCATTTCCATGGACATTTGAATATTCAGAGAAGCATTGTTTTATCAGACATTGCACTGACTGACACACTTTCAAATTCAGACAGCCATACGTATGTGGGTTTACAGTGCCATTCTCCAGTATCTGCTACATCACATTATTATTTAAAAAAAAAAAAAAAAAAAAAAAAAAAAAAAAAAAAAAAAAACCCCGGGTTGTTCAAGGAATCTTTGGGGGGAAAAAATTGCACGTGCACATCAGTTCACAAATTTTTTTGGCTTGAATGAAAACCCAGTGTTTGTTACATTTTCCCTTCTTTTTTATTTTAAAAAAATTTTTTTATGATAAATTCTTAAAGTTTCCAGAGCAAAATCAACAAAAAGTAACAATGTCACCTTAATCACAGAAATTTTAAAAAGTATTCCTCCCAAAATATTACAAGAATCAAATTTCCAGAACCCGGCCATTTTGGGGATGAGTTTACAGAGAAAACAAGTTTTCTTTCCCAAAAAACCAAATCCACCCTTTTGAGAGAGAGGAAGAGAGGGGGGGAAGAAAAGAGAGAGAGAGGAGAAAGACGGGCCCAGCAGACAGACAGAAAGAAAACCCGACAGCCAGCAGACCAGACGGGACAGACAAAAGGGAAGGGACAGCAGAGAGGAGAGAGAGGAAAGAGGGGAAGAGATCGAGAGGGGAAGAGGAGAGGGGGAGGGAGTGAGAGTGAGAGATGAGAGAGGGGGGTTGGAGGAGGAGAGAGAGATGGGGGGGAGAGGGACGGGATAAAAAAAAAGGTTTTGGGAATAGAAAAAAATCGGGGATTTTACCCAATCCGGCCGGGGAGGGCCAAATTTTTGACTGCCAGCACCGTAAAAGCTTACTGGATGTGGGGGCCTTCCCCCCGGGACTACTCTTTTGCACCAAAAAATTTTGTTTCGGGGGACTGTTAAAACGGAAACCGCTACCCTAACCTTTTTAATTTGCTTAAAAAGCCAAAACCCGCAGAGGTTTGTGAACATAAAAGGTTTCTCCCCTTTCCCCTTATTTCCTTCCAGCTCTCCGGTTTGCCAAAAACACTCCCAGGACACTAAAAGCTTTTTAATTCCCCGAATTTCAACTTCAAACAAATTGTTTTTGACTTGACCCCATTCTGTAAAACAATTTCTACTTTCCCCTACATTTTAGTAAACGCTACAGATGTTAGTTTTTTTTTTTCCCACATTTGGGCCTTAAAATTTCAACAAAAAATTTAAAACCCAAAACCTTTTTTTTTTTGACGGGAAAAACATTTTTTGGAAAAGGGGAAATTTTCCCAAGTAAAAAATCAAAAATTTTCACCCGTTCTTTTTGGGTCCAGGTCTTTCTGAGAAAAAGCGCTTCATTTCAGGTGTTTTCAAGATTCACCCATACGTGTCACACCCTTCTTCAAATGCCCCCCCTAAGCAGCCCCCTGTTCGGCACACCCCCCGGGGGGAAAAAGCCCCAATATACATCAGTTTGGCCGGTTTCCCCCAGAAAAACCCAAACCCTCCGGGAAATGCGTTTTAAAAAATTAAAGTACGTCTGGTTATATCCCATTTCCCCTGTCTCCCCTTCAGTAAATGAAACAACCCCGCCAATTTAAAACACGCTTCGTTTCCCCAATTTCCCTTTAAAGGGACTGATTGTGTGTGTGTGTTGTGTGGGGTGTGGTGTGGGGTTTTTGTGGGTGTGTGTGTGTGTGTGTTGTTGTGTGTGTTGTGTGGGGTTTTGTGTGGGGGGTTTTGGGGTGCATGCATGCGTTTTTGGGTTTTGCGTGTCTGTCTGTCTTTTCTCTGTCTCTGTCTTGTCTCTCTCTCTTGGGCAGGGATGAAAGCACACGGGTGATTTTGATTTTGTAAAACCAAGGTGCAGGAAGGGGGTTTTTGAGAGGAGAGAGGAGAGGACAGAGACAGCCCAGGGGAAAAAAGGTCGTTCAGAGGGACACCCGTTCAGGATGAATGAAGGGGAAAGTTGCCCAAGATCTTTTTGTACCCCCCCCGGTTACAGTGCAAGGGGGGGGTCGCCCCTGAAAGGTCGTCCTGAATGTGAAATACAAAGACAGTCTTGCAGTTGTCCCCGTGCTTTCTTTTGGGGAACCCCCGGGTGGTGTTTTTGGGTTTGTTTTTGGGATAATTGTTGGTGGGGGAGGGGGTTTTGGGTTTGGTTTGGGTATTGGGGTGGTGGTGGTGGTGGTGGAAACGGGGGTTGGGGGTTGGGGGGGGTGGGTTTGCTATTTTGGTTGGTGGGGGGTAGGGGCCCCAGGCATGGAAAAAAGAAAGGCGAAGTCTGGGAAGGCAGAATTTAAAATTTTTTGTGAGAAAACAACGCCCAACAACTAATTTAACATTTTACAAAAACCTTGTGAGAGTTAAAATGTGCCATTTTAAAGAACCTGTCTGTGGGGTCGGGTGGGTTCGCTCTGTCTGTCTGTTTTGGTCGGGTCTTGTCTTCTCTCTCTTTTAAAAGAATTTTTTTTAATAATAAATTTTCATCTGTGAGAGGGGAGGAGAGGGGGAGGACATGGGGGAGAGGAACGGGGGGGCAGGGGGGGCCTAGTGAGGCAGGGAAAAGGGAGAGAGATGACTTCCACACACACACACCACACCCCAACACACCCCACACACCCACAACCCCACACACCAAAAAGGGAGCCCCGCGCCCAAGACCCCCTGATTACGCACACGTTAGCCTTCTTGCTTTTACAGGGTCGTTTCCCGGGCCCCAAAGTATTTTGACCCATTAGTGAAGGGGGAAAGAGAGAAGTGGGGAAAAGGGTTTAAATTGGTGACGTCTGATTCGGAAAGTCAGGTTGTTTTTGTCTTGTGGTCGGGGATTTAATCTTTTTGCTCCCCTCCCTCCCCCCGTGTTTTTTTCCCTTTCCCTTCTCCCCACGTGAAGCCATCGGGGGGTTTACTGAGTTAGTTTGGGTTTTTTTTTCTTCAATTGATTGATTGAGAGAGAGAAAAGAGAGGAGGAGAGTTTTTGGGAGAGGGGGAGGAGGGGGTTTAGGGGGTTTCGGGGAGGAGAGAGGAGAGAGAGAGAGGTGTGTGTTTTGTGTTTTTTTGGGGTGTGTGTGTGTGGGGGTGGTGTGGTTGGTTTCTTTGTGAGTGTGTGTGTAGGGTAGTGGGAGTGCATTTGCAGGCATTTGCAAAGTCCCCGGGTGCAGTTTTAGTGTGTGTGGTGTATTGTATTGTAGCCGTAGCTTTAGTTTTAGCGTAGTGTAGTGTAGTAAAGGGTGTAGGGGGCCCGTTTTTGTGTGTTTTGTATGTGTGTGTGTGGTGTTTTGTTGTGTGTATGGGTTTTGGTCAGTATTATGGTGGTCTTGTGTATTTTTTGACTGTCTGAAATTTATGTTGTGTGTGTATGCGTGGGTTTTTTATGTGTGTGCGTGTGTATGTTTTATTTTGTTTTTCCCTGTGTTTTGCCCCGATGTTGCCCATTTGTTCAAAAGGGAGTGCGGCATGGGGGGTAAATTTTGAGCTAGCAAATGCATGGGTCCCGTGTCTTTTGTGCGTGCTTGGGGATTGTTTCAAAAGCCGGGAAAGCAAAACTAAAAAATTTCGGCAGTTAAATTTTAAAAAAATTTAAATGGGGAATGACAGCTAAAAACCCTATGGAAAAAACCAGCTACAATTCCCAAAAAAATAAGGCAGAAAAAACGGGACAAAAAAAAAAGCTTAATCCCAAAAATTGGGAAAAAATTTACAATACAATCAGGAGGGGAGAAAAAAGGAAGGAAGCAAACCTTACCCTTTTAACGGAAAATTTGTTTTTTTGGGGGCCCTCTCCAGCCCCGCCTTTTTTTGCGCCATTCCCCAGCCTGCTGATGATGGTGCTCAGCTCTAAAATTGGACCCTTAGAAATTTAAAAAAAGAAAAAAAAAACCCCAAACCCCGGTCTTTTCCCTTCGGTTTTGCAAGTGTTTTTAAGTCCATGATTTATGACCCCTTTGTTTTGAAACTTGCATTTGGATTGGGGGACAAAAAAATTTGATGTTCTCTAAAAAGGGCTGTGATGTGTTTCGATGAAAATTTTCCTTTCTTTACGGCTTTTTTTCCTTCTTTGAAAAAAAACACGTTTTTTTTTTTTCTTTTTTTTAAAAAAAAAAAATTTTGGGATTTTTCCCTATTGCTTTTTTTTCCCTTTGGTTTATTTTTTGGGTTTTTGGTTTTCCTTTATGTTCATTACTTTGTTTTTAATTTGTTTATATATGTTTTGCCGGGGAGATAGTCGATCGTCCCCATGCGTCACACTTATCTTTTAAACTTTTCCATTTAGTTGTTTTAACCAGCTATTATTTTCTCTGGGGAAAAGTGTATTTACACGGGCAGGGGGGGTTTAAAGGGCCACTGGCAGATCTGCACATAATTTGATGGAAAAATTTTCCCCCAAACCCCTGAGTCATTGGGGTACCCACGCTAAAAGTTCTTTTTCAAAAGTTTCCCTTTCCCTTTCTTGTCATTTTTCGTCAAAGCTTAGTTTCGGTTTTTCCCTTTTACCCTTTTTCCTTCTTCCATTCTGACAGTTTGGGGGGAATTGCCCCAGACAACCGGGTTTGCTTTGTGGACATGCCGCTGACTTTTTCCCCAACTCTCAGGGGGTTTCTTTGTAAAAACCAAAACGTACTTTCGATGATTTGTACACATTATATTTTTTGATTTGCTCAGGTACCCTGGGGTTGAATGTTAATATCGGGACTGTAAAATCTTTTTTTCCCGAGGGCTTGGTTTCCCTTCCCTAGAATTTTTCCCGACATTTAACAGGAAGCAAGTGTAAATCCCCCACTAAATTTGGTCTGTTTGAGGAGGGGGTTTTACCCCCCCTCCCCCCCCCCCTTCGATTTTTGAGTTCGGGCGGGGGTTCTTTTTATGGGGGCAAAAATTTTTAAATTGGGGGAAATAAATTTGCCAGTCCCACACAAGGGCCTTCTCTTGCGCTTCATAAAAATGTTTTTATTTTTTAAAAATTTTAGGTGTCAGTCTCGACTGTATACGGGCTGGTTGGACGTCCTAAGTACGGGGTTACAGACTCCAGCTAAGTGATTTTTTGGAAACGGGATATCAGTAGGGGGGGGTTTAGAGTTGTGTTTGGCCCCGTCTCCCTTTGGGTTTTTCGGCACTGATTTCCGACCCAAATCCTGTTGATTTTTTCACCCTGTTTGTCCCCCCCAAGAGGTTTCTTGCTTAGGGCCCTGCGACCCTTTGATTTTATCTTTGATGCGGAAGTGTGGGGCGGTTTTTTCCCAAGGGGTTTTTAATTTTGCTTACATGTTTGTAAAAGGGTATACGTCAAGAGGACTCTTTAAATTTTGTTGAAAAATGCGGGAGGGGAAGCAACCCCAAAACCAAATTTTCCCGGGAAAAATTTTTTGGACATACTCTCCCTCAAAATTTTTTGCGGGTTATTTTTAGTAAAGGGTTAATTTTTTAAAGGGTCAAACCCGAAAACCCGACAGTAAAAGAGAATGCATGTTTAAATCTTCACTGGTTGCCCTTTTAAGGGGGGAGATCAACACCCCCCCCACACACCCACCACCTCACACTCAATGAAGATTTTGATGATACTGTTTCTTTTGCCCTTTTGAAAAATTTTCCCGTTTGGATTAAAACCCAGGGCCCCCGTGTAGAAACCACCCCCAAAAACTTTTTTGGCGAACTTTTTAAAACCCCAAGAAACCTTTTGGGGAAAGCGGGGGGAGGTGGCAGGAATAGAAAAATTTATCCCTACCGCGAGCACCTTATCTGAAGGGGGAAATGCGTTTCCGCTGGTCAATTAGCCCATGGAAAAACCGTTTAAAAACGATTTCGTGCAGCTTTAAAAAAAATAAAAAGGTCCTAAAGGGGGTTTAAGGTGGCGTTAGGTCAAGTTTTACCGCTGGTTTTTTTGAAAAATTTTAATTTTTGGTTGTTTTAATAAGCTTTTTGAAAAATTATTGAATTTCGTCGTTTTACCCCTTTGATTTTCTATAAATTTTTTGCGAACCGTCAAATATTGGTTGTCCTTCCATTCCAGATCAATTTGATGAAACATCTCCCTTTGCAGAATCCTTTTTCTGTAATTTTCACTTTTTTTTCACCCGCTTTTTTTCCCGTGATTTTTTTAGAAATGATTTTTGGGGGAACTCTTTTTTTTTTGCTAAAAATGATTATTTTAAACTTTGTATATCAGTTCTGACAGGGGTACTATGAAAACTGTCGAAATTTGAGGGCCCCCGGGGTTTACCACTACCCTTTTGAGTCAGATTTGTCACGGACGGGCGCAAAAAGGCATCCCAAATTTTTTTCCCCTAATTTTCTTGTTTTACAGGCTTACTGTTGTGTGGGAAGGCAGTTTTTACCACGTTTTTTGCCCCTTCACTGTTATCACAATTCCCTTTACAGCATTTTAGTGATTTTCCCCGTTGCAGGTTTTGTGGGGCCCATCGTTACATATTTTGTTTCAAAGTTTTTTGAGGTTTTTACGGCAGTACTGACTTTATTTTGTTTACTGCTTCCTTTTTTGTGGAAATATTTGTCTTTTTCCTCACGCGCTGACTTTTAAAAACAACACTTTCAACCCTTTTTTAATTTTTTCTTTCTGTTTGTTATTTTTGTAGAGGTTTTGTCTTTATCTTTTCATTTTATTTCCGGGGTTTTCCCTTTGGGGAATTTAATTTTTCACAGTGGGGGTTTTTTTCTGTCTCAAAGGGATCCCTACCCCTTTTACATTCGAACCCGCGCGTGCAAAACACCAAGGGGAGGGGGGAGGGGGGGGGGGAGAAAAGGGGAAGGGGGGGGGAGGAGGAGAGAAAACAGAAACAGGATTAAAAGGGGGCAGGCAGGGCCCGACAGACAGACGGGCAAAAAGGTTTTTATGGGTCCCCGCAAAAACCCCCCCTTCCCCCTCCTCCCTCACACACACACAAAACACCAAAACACCACACACTCCACACAACCCACAGAAAAAGGGGATGCAACGAAAAAGTCGACAGACACCAAAGGGGGACGGCCTTTCCCCCCCCCCTTTTCCCCCCCCTTTTCCTCTCCTCCCTTTTTTTTCTCCATCCCCTCCCCCTCCCTCCCCCCCGTTTTCTCTCCCCTCTCTTCTCTCTCTCTCTCTCTTTTCCCCTCCTCTCTCCTCTCTCTTCTTATCTCTCTCTTTTTCTCTCCTCTCTCTTCTTGATTATTCCCCCCTCTCTTTTGGAGTAAAACAAGGGTTTATCCCGGGTGATTTTTAAAACTGTTCAATTTTTTATCAGCGCATGCCAAAAAACCCCCCCGTAAAATGTTTACCCGAAAAATTGGAAAGGAGAGAAAGGGAAAAAAAAACAAAACGACCCGAAGGAAAAGGGGGGGGGGAGGGAGAGGGGGGACAAGGGGGGGTTTGGGAAGGGGGGGAGAAAGGTGAATTTTAAAACCCCGGTGCTTGGGGTGCGAGGAAAAATAAACTTTAGCAAACAGGACAGGGCCCTGGGAAAAAAATTTGAGCCAAGGATAGGTGTCAGGTGTTTTGTGTGTGTTTTGTGTGGGGTGTGTGTGTGTTGTGTGTGTGTGTGTCTGTGTCTGGGTCTGTGTGTGTATTTTGTTTTGTCTGTGTGTTTTATGTGTCTTTGTGTGTGGGGTTTCTGCCTTGTAGAGAGGAGGGAGATAGACAGAAGACCCAAAAAGACGAACAGAAAAAAAGGGGAAAAAAAACATACAGATTTAAAAAAATTGGGAGAGACTGAGACAGAGGGGCCGCCAGAGACAGGGAGGAAGGGGGGAAGGGGGGGATTGGGGAGGAAGGGGGAGGGGAAAAGAGAGAGAGAGGGAGAGAGTGAAGGGGTTGGGTGGGGAGAGAGAGAGGGGGAAAAGAGGGAGGAAAGAAAGAGGGAGAGGAGAGAAAAGAGAGAGGAGAGAGAAGGAGAGGAGAGAGAGGAGAGGGAGAGAGAGGGGAGGGGAGAAGGGAGGAAGAAAGAGGTTTAGAGGGGAGAGAGAGAGAGGGGAGAGGAGGTGAGTTTAGAATTGGAGGGGAAAAGGGGGAGAGGGGGGAAAAAAAAGAGGGGGGAGATGGAGAGAGAGAGGAGGAGAAGAGAGGGGAGTGGGGGAGAGAGAGATGAATGGGAGAGAGAGAGTGAGAGAAGGGGGGGGGGAGGACAGGGGGAAGAAAGAGGGGGAGGAGAGAGAGAAGAGGAGAGAGAGGAGAAGGAGAGGTTTAAGGTTTTAGGGGGAGAGAGGGGGAGGGGAGGGAGGAAGAAGAGGGAGGGGAGAAAAGGGAGAGGGGGGATGAGTGAGGAAGGGAGGATGGAGAGGAGAGAGAAGGGGGAGAGAGAGAGAGAGGAGAAGCCGTATAAAACACCCCACTCACTCTCTTTTAAATCACACACACAACCCCACAAAACACACACACACACCGCACGCACAACGCACACACACACACAACACCCGCACACACATCACCCACACACCCCACAGAGACCCCCAAAAACCACTGACAAACCCACACTCCAAAAACACACCAACACCCAAAAACCCACCCCACACAACCCCAAAACCCCCCACCACACAAAAACCACACCCCCACCACACACACACATGAAAGAGTGAGGGGGCCCATGGAGTAAAAAGGGGGAGGAGAAGGCCCAAGAGCAAACTGCCAAAGCCAATTTTTGCTTGGCCCTGGAGAAACCCCCAAAATGCTGGTGGGTTTTACACTGTGTGCTGGACCTTCCCTTCCCCTTTCCTTTTGGATTTAGACTGGCAATTTTGGGGGGCTTGTTTTGTCTGCCTTTTTTGCATGCTGGAAAGCCTTTTTTCCTTTCCTTCCTCACCTTTTACAGCGTAAATAAATTTTTGAAAGGGTTGAATCAAATGTTTTAAGAAACAACCAACACAACACACCCCCCACATAAAAAATGCCCCGCAAAACGCGGGGCGCGCCACACACACACACCAGACTCTCTCTTCTCTCTCTCTCTCTCCTCTCTTTTCTTCTTTTTCCTCTTCTCTTCTCTCTCCCCTTCTCTCAAAAAACACACACACAAAACTAGGCCCCCAAACACAAATCACTCTGTTTCTCGGGGTGTCTGTTTGTCTGTCTGTCTGTCTGTCTGTGGTTTTCGGGTTTTTGTCTGTCTGTCTGTCTGTTGTTGGCGGGGCTGTTTCTCTCTCTCCCCCTTTCTCTTCTCTCTCTTTTCTCTCTCTCTCCTTTTCTCTCTCTCCTTTTCCTTTTCTCTCTTTTCTCTCCTTTTTTTCTCAAGCATACTTTAAAATTTCATTTTCCCCCTTTAAAAAAAAACATCCCTTTTATAACTTTCTTTTTTTTTTTTTAAAGGCCCCCCGGGGATTTTATTCCTTTGGGAAAAAAAGTTCTTTTTTCAAAATACCTTTAGCACAATTTCCCCTTCCCCGGAGACTAGCCCCCCCGGGAATTTTTCCCGATCCCAACCCTTTTCTGAAGCTACGATACTGTTTTATGTGATGGGTTTATTGTTGCTTTACTGTGTTTTGCCTGTGTAGGGTTTTTTTTTTTCATTAAAGTGATGAATGTTTGGGGCTGTGTTTGTTCTTTTCCCCTTTGGGATCTTTTGCTGTGTTTTTTACTTTGGGCTAAGCTTATTTTTCCCTAAAACAACAAGCACAGCTTGAGAAAAAGAGAAGAAAAAGCATGTGATGGAGAAATTTGAAAGGTTGAAGGATTGCCCGGGGAAACTTTAAAATGGGGAGATTACTCATTTATGAAATTTTAAAAACCCCTTTTTTTTTTTGCAGTCATTAAAAATTTAAAAACACCCTTTATATATTTTTTACTTTGTTATGAATTAAGCACCCTTAACCATTAAAAGTAAAAGAAAAAAGAATTAAACCCCTCTGTTTCTGTCTGTCTTTTCTGTCTGTCTGTCGGGCTGTCTGTCTGTTTTGTCGTTGGGCTGTCTCTCTCTCTCTCTCTCTCTCTCTCTCTCTCTTCTCTCTTTTTCTCTCTCTCTCTCCTCTCTCTCTTCCCCTCATAGAACCACACCCTCTACACTTCATATATGCTTCCCGTGCCATGGGTCGCACACGTGCCCCCGCGAAAACACACAAACAAAGTATTCGATAACCCAGACACCCCCACACACAGACACACGCACGCACGCACACCACAACACCCCACACACACCACCCCACACACCCCAACCAAACACACACACACACCACCCCCCACCCCAAAACATGCTGAGCCCGTTTTAAAAAGGGAAGGGGGGGGTTTAGGAGAGGGTGAAATTTGGAGGAAAAAAGAACAAAGGAAAGGGGGAGGAGTGTACGAGAGAGGAAAGGGGAAAAGGGAAAAAAGAGAGGGGAAAAAAAAAAAAGGGGAACTAAAAAGGGGGTGCTTACAGACAAAGACGATAAAAAAAGGAAATTGGAAAGGGGGTGGGGGAAAAAATGGGGCCCAAATGGCGATATTAAAAAGCAAAACAGCAGCTGAAGAGGAAGCCTAGAGGAAGGAAAAAAAAGATGAGGGTTTATGATGAAAGTGAAAGTGATGTGGGTGATGATGGGTGTTTATGATGATGAAAGAGGGTGATTTTGTCGATAATGTCGATGTTGTTCCCATGATGATGACGACGACCCACGATGATGTTAAAAGATTTATGGAAAATGGTTTGGGGGTGGTAGTGGCCGGGGGGACGACTATGATGGGCGATGAGGAAGAAAATGATTGTTTTCATGAAGAAAAAAAAAAAGGGTTTTTAGCGAAAAAAACCACGCTGAAAAGGGAAAAAAGGGGAAAAGGGAAGGGGGGGGTTTGGGAAAAAGAAGAAAAAGAAGAAGAAAAAAGAAGAAGAAAAAGAAGAAGAAAAAGAAGAAGAAGAAAAAGAAGAAGAGAAGAAGAAGAAGGACGAGGGACGAGGACAAGGGCGAGAAGGAGAAGGAGGAGACGAAAAAGAATGACTTAAAAGAAAAACCAAAAAACAAAGTAATTTAGGGCCCGGGGGGGGGAAAGGAGGATGTTATGGTGTGATGCAAAAAAAAAGGGATGAAGAACTATAATACTTTTAAAAAAAAAGGGGAGGGAATGCTGGCGGGCGAATTTTGGTGATTTTTTTCATTTTGGTCCCGGGTGTTTGACCATGATGAGGGTGTTTTGATGATGATGGATCGTGATGAAAATGTGATTTTTGAACACAGCTTTCAATAAAAAAAAACAGCAGAAACAAAAAAAATCTGTCAGGGACCACCACCCCAAACATTTTGTAAACAGGACAAGCCGAGATAGAAAAGACAAAACAGCAGACGGACAGGCAAAATTTAAAACAGACCTACAGGGAGACTGCGAAAAAACATGGCCCGGAAGGGAGAGAAGGAGACCCACACCCCAGATGGGCAGACATACCCGACATTGAGTAGGGGTCAAAAAGGACAAAGAATAACAGTGACAAAAAAAAGGGTAGGGAAAGGGGCTATAAAACAAACCCAAAAAAAGCTCCGGATGTGAAAAACAACCGGAACCCAAAAAACAGGGAGAGGGGGAAACACACAAAAAACGCTTTCTTTTTTGGGGCTGCATATTTTTTGGGGGCCCCCGGCTAAAGGGAAAATCTTTAAGGAACCCCGAATTTTCTTCTTAGGGGGAAAATTCAAAAAAAACCCCCCCAAAAAAAAAAACCAAAAAAATTTTAAATCCACCCCTTTATTTTTCCCTTTCCTTCCCCCCAAACCCAAAAAAACCCCCCTAACCCCACCCCCCCAAACCCCCCAAAAGAAAAAAAAAATATAAACCACCTTAAAAGGTTTTAATTAAGATACCCAAAATAACACCTTTTTTCTAATTAAAAACCCCCCTTGGGCCCCCCTGCGTCTGTCCCGGGGGTCTGCGGGGGGGTTTTTCCTCCCCTTCATTTTATTAAACCAACCCCTAATTCAAAAGTACCGCTACATAAAAGAAAGGGAAATTTTTTCGTTTTTAAAAACTTTAAACCCCAAAATAATTTCAAATTTTGTTTGAAAAAGGTGTAAACCTAACGCCTTCCCCAATTTGGGGGTATTTTTAACTCTCCCCCCCCCTCCCCCCTCCCCCCCCCCCCCCCCTCCCTTCCCCCTCTCCCTTCTTCTCTCCTCCGGGGTTTTGGTTCTCGTTGTTGGAGAATTTGCATCCTTTAAATTTTATACCCCCCAACCCCCCTCCTTAATTTTTAAAACCCCCATGGAAACCCGACCCTAAATAGGTTTGTTCCCAAATTGGGGGGATGGGGTTGGTTATTGCTTTCAAAAAACCCCTTTTTAAAATTTCACCCCAACAACACACACCCCAAAACCCCACACAGCACAAAATCACACACCCCACCAAAAACAAACACCACCAGACACCCCAATCATATTTTCTGTTTTAAAACCCCCAATGCAGGTTTAAAAACCTACAGGGGTTCAAATATTTGTGATTTTTTCTTTTGAAAGGGTTTGGGGGGGTGGGGGGGGAGGGGGGGGTTGTGGCTCGTTTTTCCCAAGGGTTTAAATGACAAGTCATCTGAGATAGAAAATTTTTTTACTTTGGAATTTTTTGATTTCCCGAAAAGACTGGAAAATTTGTGGAAAAGGGTTTCAGGCTGTTTTAAAAAATAAAAATTTTTTAAAGCTTGTTAAAAAAAGCCCAAACTGGATATTCTTGATTTAAAACAGTAAAGGGGGGAAACCGCGATAAAACAAA